>JAPYZI010004291.1:0-19415 GCA_030523105.1 Ophioninae sp. A BG-2022a
CATAAGACCAAGGGAAATGAGAATAGGCCCTTGTTCGCGACGGAAATGCATCGCGCAAGAAAGAGACGGCGATAGGTTGATCCGTATGGGAAAGCGTATGGTTTTCGTAATTTATCGATCCTAGAATATTTCCAGTGTTCAATGAAATTGTTGAAAAAAAATTGGCAGATCGAAGGCACCCTTTTTCATGATCCTTGGCCTATCAATTAAATCTGTAGGCTAATCTTTAATCAGCGACAAAATTTTTATAAAAATAAAAAAAATTCACATAATTATGTCGATTTATTTGAAAATCGACAGCACTTTGCTTAAATAAAAATATCTTCATCGTTTACCGATATTTTTCGCTGAAAAAAAAAAAACTGTAGATTGGCAAGATTATTTACGAATTATCTGTAAAATTTCAACTTCAATCGACCGATATTTCAATTAGCTAAAAAATATCGAAAATCCACACAAATTTTGTTCTTTTTTTTGAGTTTCAAGATTGGGCGGACTTTTAACAAATTTGTTCAAGAGAAAATGACTCTTCATGATTCTTTCTTGGGTGAACTCTATTTCTCGCGTTGTCCACGTGTTGATTTTTAATCTGGCATTCCAGGTGACAGCTGGAGGCTGTTTCTCGAGAGTGAAACCCCAGAGTGACAAACCCGAAGGGAGCTGTTTTTTTTCCTTCGTGAGTTTGGAAGCCTTCGAGAAAATCCAACGCGATAGAAATCGTTGGTGAAGGACAGGGTTCTTTTCACAGCCCCTGGCACGATGGATAAACGAAAATGGCGTTTCAAAGAGTGAATGAACATTTCTGATGAGATGTCATCTCCCATCGAGAATGATAAAGGAAACCGAGAATAAAAAGATAGCCATTACTTTCGTTTGTGCATATCGAACGAACAAAATCCTCCAGGCAGGGTCACGTTCCATTTCTTCAGGGCTTTTTCTCAACCCAAAGATGAATAAGGTTCACCCGATCCATTAACGATGAAACACGAAACGAAAAAAGTCGTAAAAAACAATTAATGATTTTTTGTTAAAGTTCTAGCAATTTTGCAACTTAAGTTTGTTATTAAAAAATTTTAAGGTCACTTGCAAAAAATTCCATTGTAAAAAAAACTGGTGAAATCCATTGTTGTGTTTTTTATACAGAAATTGTCGGTTTTGAGAGAGAAAATCGAGATAGAGAAAATCGAGAAAAGTTATTTTTTGGGTTTTTTTTCTTCAAATTTATTCTTTTTTTAAAGATTGCTCGTAATTCGTCAATGATAAAAATATTTAATCTCAGAATCTCAAAACTAGAGACTTCAAGCTTCAATTCTCTTTTTTTTATTTTTGTTCCAGGACCATTTTCACGAGGTCACAGATTTTTGGAAATAAAAAAAATAATTGATTCTTTTTATATCTTTTCAGATGTTACAGAATGGGCTGGTGGGAGAAGAATTAACGATTAAATGATTACATCATCAATAATAACCGAAAAATCTCAATATACATCGAATATTCCAAAGATTACTAATTAACATTTATAATTTCAAAATTCTTTCACTACTTGAATGAATTCAAATTCTATCGTGCCAAAGTTAAATATGAATTTAAATTCAAATTATTCTCAAAATCAATTCAGCTAAGCTTTCATTCAATTCAGATGAATAAAAAATTCGATAAATATCTTTTAATACACAAATTTAAAAAACGTTGAAAAATCGAGTCAATTTATCTGAAACTTAGCTCAATCGATCACTGACTTGTAAATCTTGACGATAAAATTTAAAAATGAATCAAATGAGCATCAATAAAATGCTACAAACAATCGTAAAATAATTCATGAATTATTATTCCATCAAAAATGATCTTTTTTCATACATCGATACTTTACATTTTGTTCTAAATGTGTGTGTTTTTCACTGAGAGCAATATTGAAAAAAAAAAAATTACACTGAAAACGACGAAAGGGTCCTGGGCAGTTTTTATCTTTACTTTTCTTGCACTTCACGTTTTCCAGTCGTTTCTTGCTCTCCTCTTTACTCGTCCATGTTAATCCTTTAACGCTTTAAGCACCTCTCTCGACGGGGCTCAGACGAGAGGTACTTTTTTTTCATTTTTTTTGCCGACAAGTCGTTCTTCACACCTCGTTCCGCATCGAACTGAGAATATATCCGGTAAGTCCCGTTCCTCGCAATATTTCATCCGGAGCGGTTTTCCGACTGTCTTAACTACCGCAAAACTATCGAGTTCGCGTGCTCAATTGAAATTCAATGATAGAGACAAACGAGCCAAGAGTTCGAGTGGAACAAAGAAGAAGACAGTGAAAAGACGTAAAAGGGAAGAAAAGCTCGTGGGAGTTCGGTATCGAAGGGTGTCCCTTAAGGAATGGTGGCTTTTGTTATTTTCATCGTAAGAATTCATCTCGCATGAATATGTATATTAGACCTGGATCTTCCATCCACTTTCGTCCAGGATAAATCATATCGATAGCTAAATTACTTCAGTTGCTGTTTCAATTTGATTCAAATTACTTAAATCCTGATACTTCGCATTTTTTATTTCAATTCTATTCCGCTTAATACGATATCGATTTTTTCAATTTTTTATTTCCAATTCAAATCTAATTAATTGGGTACCATTTTTTAATTATTTTTCAATTTCAATTCTATTCAAATGAATACAAAATCGATTTTTTAAAACTAATTCATCTTCGTTTTAATCTGAATTACTTCACTCCCGTGTCATTTTTGAATGGGAGTTAAGTATTTAAATTATTTGAATGGGAGTTAGGTATTTAAATTATTTCGATTAAATTGAAGATAAATTATGAAAAAAATTATATTGTATTGATTAGAAGAGAATTAAATTTATTACAACGTATAAAACTTTAAATTATTTTTATTTGTTAGTTAAAACAAATAAAAATAATTAACAAGCTATCAAAGTCGTTATCAATAACGACAAAACAATAATAATAAACGAATGGATTTTAAAAATTCCTTGTTTACTCCCATATTATCCCAAAATGATGAAGCCTTAATTGAAGAGCCTAATTGATCCTTTTTGACGTATTGTTTTGAAAAAGGGCGGCTTGAGTATGGGGGGGGGGGGGGGGCGCCGGGCAACCGACGAATTTAACGTACACGTTGTCTAAACGTGTAATACCTTGGAGGAGAGTGGACGCAGACGTATGGCGACAGGTGGCCAGGAGGCTTGTACTCGGAGAACCTCCATTTAAGCGGACGATCCCCTACCAATCCCTCCGGGTTGTTAAGTGAGATCCTCCGGATCTAAGGTTGGTTACCACCCTGAACGTTGTCGATACCGATCGGGGGAGAGGTTAATCTCGATAATGCCTCGTAAACAGTCATTCGATAAGGTATACAAGCCCCCTCGTAACGCGTGTTTAGTTGTCTACCTCGGGCACGTACGGCACCGCGAAATTGTTTACAGGCGCTCGTGTCACGATTTCATTTCCAATTTGACAATTATCGCGAAACCCTTCGGATTTGAAGGATTTTTTAAAATCATAATTCGGCCACCCAGAGGTCATCCGGGGTCAAGCTGGGGTCATCAGTGACCGCAATGAACAATATACATAGATAAATAATAATAATTATTATAATAGATTCGTAGACAGATAGATCATATTAATGACGATAATGATGATAATAATAATAATAATAATAATAATAATAATCGGTAGAAAATATATGAATAATCGTATATATATAAAAGAATAATAATCGATTGAAAAATAATAGAAAATGTATATGTATTCTTAATATTAGGAAAAATAATCGATAGATTAATAATCACGGTGCCAAACTCGAGAAAAAATGATTTTTATAAATTAATTAATTAAAATTTTATTAATAAGTTATTATTAATTTTTACTCATTTTACAAATGATTGCATAGATCAATATTAAATATTGAATAGATCAATATTTAATAATCAATTTAGATCAATTTAAAGATTGATCTAAATTGATCTAAATAATCAATAGATCAATTTAAATATTGATCTATTCAATATTTAATATTCATCTATCTAGTCAAAGTAAATTTTGCAAAATTCATCTAAAATCCGAAATTATTATTTTTTTCTTCGAATACCGATTGCGTCTCGAAGAGTTCTTGAAAACAAGCTTATAATTTTTTCTCGATAGATCGATACTTACAAAACTCCACTTTAGTAAAATTGACAACTGTTTTTTTTTATGTCTCTTTTTTTTCTGGTCACATCCGAAAGAATTCTTAAAAATATTTTTTATACATTTTTCAGTCGAGAAAATTTTCAAAAAATTCCATGGTGGAAGTATTCTCGTAAAAAAAACTCTTTTGAAAAGTTTTTTTCATGCATTCGAAAAAAAGAGTTTCATATGTATATACATATGTGTATTTGTGTGTATCAGGACAAGAGTTTCGTATTCCGCGCGATGTCGTTTACGGGACTAGAGATAGCAACAATTTTACGAGCTTGTCGCGCGGCAGTAAAATAAGCGAAATAACGGCGGAGGAATTCTTTGGAGCGCGAGCACCTCCTTACTTGCCCTTTTTTCCGTATGCAAAGTGACTCCCCTCGTTCATCATGTTCCCATAAATCTTCCGTAGAAATTGTGTTTTTCTCACGCGGATGGTCACACGTGAGGCTAAAATGAAGTTGCAGTCGTCTACAACAATTTGTATGTGCAAATAAATGTACGCGTGTTCAAACATATATATGTACATTATATACATCGTACGTCGCGATTTATGCTATTTTTCGTATTACAATGAATTATTTATATATATATATATATATATATATGTGTATATATATATATATATATATATATATATATATATATATATATGTATGTATGTATGAATAATTCTATCTATAATAATAATCGTATTAAATAAAAATGGTTTGCTTTCAATTAAATAAATTAATAATAAATTGAATTAATAATAATAATAATGCAGAAAATACAAATAAAAATATATTTTAATAATTTTGAATGATAATTTTTTTAAAGTTAAAAAATGTTATTATATTATTATTATTATTGTTTTATTTTTATCAGAATTATTTTTTAAAATTAGTAAAATGATTAAAATATATTATTTAAAATCATAGACCGTATTATGTATATATTTTTGTTTGTTTTTCTCTTTCCCCCTCTCTTCCACTTTTCCAGCATCTTTTGTGGTCACCTTCCATTATTAATCCATGGTCGAGGGGATTTAGGAGAAAAGTGATCTCTGTAGTTTGTGCTGATAAGTAGAAGGATAAGAGCACCGAGGATGAGATCTCTCCCTCTCTCTTTCCCTCTCTCTCTCTCTCTCTCTCTCTCTCTCTCTCTCTCTCTCTCTCTCTCTCTCTCTCTCTCTCTCTCTCTCTCTCTAGGCAAGAGGGATAAAAAGTTGGGCGAGTAAGAGTAGGTTGCTAGAAAGAGAAAAAAAGGGTTCGCTGTGGGATGAAAAAAAGAGGTGCTCCCTCTTAAGCCCTGGGTATTACGAAAGGACCGAGAATAAATTAATACGCTTAATCGAGTTAACTTGATTAATCGTCGCTCTTTGTATCCTCGCTCGTATCAACGGGACATTTTTAACCAGAGAACGAATGAGAGGACCATAAATAACAATCGCTTTCTATGTTTGGATTTGTTCGGGTTTAATGGATTCAATGATTAACGTGATCATTATTATGGTATTGTTATAGTATAATAATTAATTTAATATTATATTATAAGAATAATTAATTTTATAGAAACAATTAATAATTATATGATTGTCGTATTATTAATTATTGTTTAATATAATATTAGCGAAGGATAATTAGTAAAAGAAAGAAGTCATGATATTGAATACATTTTATTGTTCAATCATTTGTTTCGAAAATTCTTGTAATTGACATTTTTTATATATTCACTAATGAAATGTTTAATAAAATGCTTAATGAATATTTTATATTAAATAATGATTTAATGTTTTTTAATGTTGAAAGTGAAAGTTCAATTTTTTTTAGTTTATTGTTCAATGATATGTTCTTTCGTCACAAATGTATATATATATACAGAGTGGTATTTCAGGCAATCGTAGCTGTCTCGTCTGGAAGAAAAAACTCCCTCCGTGGGTTTATCGACTACGAGGGTTGTAAGCCGTACAAGATCCCAATATCCCGTACGCTTCTCGATCTTACACGACTTTTTACTTCCCGTATATCGTAATATCGTTTTATTTTTTTTTTCGAGTTCCTCACGGCCTTAGCCTCCTTCGACGGCTGATTTAAAAGCCCGTTATCCATGAATGCACTCCGACCGATTTTTACGACTTGGACTTTGCTGATTTTCAAGCGAGTTTTTAGTTTTTCGCTTAATTGATTTTTTTTTTATTCTGTAACTAAAACTACAAGAATAAATTGTAGTTTTAGTTACAGAATAAAAATATCAATATTTGTAAGAGGAACACTTACAATATTTGTAAGTGTTCCTCTTACAAATATTGATCGATGAATCTTGCTAAAAATTTATAAAAATAAAGATATGTTTTGAAAATGAAATATTATATTTTTTTATTTTTGGAAACGGATTTTTGTTTCCATTTAGCAGTGAAATTTGAATGAAATATTTTATTGTTTTAGATTTTCTGCAAATTTGAAAATGTCAAAATGAACATTTAATTTTCGAATAATGAAAAATGAATTTTTAGGTTTTTGGGGAACGAAAATGTTTCAATTTTCAGAGATGACAATTTTTTGATTTCCAGAAATGAACATTTTTTGCATTTACAATTTTTTGACCGAAAATTGACTGAAACATTTTTATTTTTGCAATTTTTTAGAAGCCCTAGAAATGAAAAAGGTCGTTGATATTTTTCAAAAATCAAAACTTCTTTTCCCAATTGAATTTTCCCATAAATTCCAAAGTTTCGATGATATTTTGTTCAACTTTGGCTTTTTTCAAAATCGATCCTTGAATCTTGGATGATCATGAGTCGATCCTCGCCAGCTGCATGCGTGTTGACAGTCAGACTCGAGCTTTTATTTTCCGCCCGGTTTAGCTGAGAATTCGTGCTCTACCTGCGCTTTATTGTCAGCCAAATATAAGAAGAAAAAAAGAAAAAAAACGAGAGAATCGAACTCCCAACGTTAGCCGGATAACTTTGGAAGTTACGATTTTTCATGGGAAAATTCATGGCTGGGCGTCTGGATTCGTTCGACGTAGCGCATCTTCGAAATGTGTTTCAATTCTCACGACATATACCCTAGTGATGTCGATGTTTCCCTGACTTTTCTGATTTTCCGGAATTTTTCATTTTTCTTTTAGGCAGCATTCTCAAACTTTGAAAAAATCGACCATTTTCAAATTTTTTTTCGAAGAGTTGCAGTCTTGCATTTTTTGTATAAGTATAAAAGATACTACAAAATGATTTTCGAAGTTTTTCAAGACTTTATTTATTTAACATAACAAATCTTGTATCAATATCTTTATTCATGCTCTCATTTGAAAAAAATCATAAACATCGTCGTTTTTCGAGCCCCCGAAAGATTCCTATTTCAAATAATTAATTTTTAAAAATCTTAATTATAATAAAATAAATAAATTTATTCCATTAATTGATTAATTAATTTGTCTTATTGAACAAAATAATTTATTTACTTTTAAAAATAATTTATTTATTTAAACAAACATTTCGAATATTTTTTTATTTATTTATTTTTTCATTCACAGATCGCTTTTTCTTCGTGGTGTTTTTCGTCCTCGAATTTTCAGGATAGACAGGGTCGGGGTTGTACAGAATGGAAGGAGGATACAAGAAAATTACGTATGCCGAATAGTGTCTGTAGCGTGGAAAACAGATTTTTCGTTTGAAAATTCGATTCGCGATTCGGGCTAGCCGCGACTGATTTTACCAGTGAATAAAATGGAATTCGGGAAAATTCGATTCACGGTGAACAAAACCGAATGATATTTCCTCCGGAGAAACTCGATTTGCTTGTGCGGGGGTCACCTTCACCGTAAATTTCATTGGTGGGCGGATTGAAAAACCCGGAGGACTAATTAACTATTACTTACTGCGGTATAGAATCACTGGTTTCGAATGAACGAAGAAAAACATCAGAATTTAGTTTTACGTTGTGTAAGTTAACAACAATTTTTTTTATGTATTAAAGTTCGTTTAAATGTTAATAAAAATAATTTACGATTCATAAATCGTATATTATTTTTTACTCATTTATTAATTTTTATATTTATTCCTTTTATTTTGTTTTTAATTTTTCGTTTTTATCTTTTATATATTTATTTATTCATTTATTTATTTTTATATTTACTTATAAATGATATTATTTCAATGATTTGTTAATAAAGAATTCCTTAAAAAAACATCAAAAACAGCTTTTGCACTATACGACGGTTATAATCAAATTTTTAAAAACGATATTTCTCAGAGATAAAAAACTTTTAACAATAAATAAAAGAACGAGGCCCTTCGTCTATCAATCCTACAGAGCGCAATGCTCGATTTTACCAAAAAAATGTAAACGTCAATGAGAAAAGTCGTTTCGAAAATTTAAAAGGTTTACGCGGATCTTAGTTATTCCATACGTTCGTACTTTGAACTTCAATTAAACGGAAGTTTCTTTGATAAACATCATGCCAGATGTTCTTCAAAGGTCCAACGTGTTTGGTTCTAATTCTGGGCTTGAGGAACTCACGGTTAAAGGCATCGATATCCTGCGTAATGAGAGTGCATTCCCGATGAGAGAAGCCTCTTTGCGCGATTCTCTAATTAGCAGTTGGAAGTGCGCACGCGCCCGGCAAATGGAATCCGGTATGTTGGCGCCACAACAGTCAGCTCAGAGATCATTATGTATATATTGGGATAGGACGTTATGGAGTAAGTAATTAGTTATGGTACTGAGAGCTCTTCGACGATGTTTCCGTATACGGATATCTAGAGGGTATCCTATTTGACCCGACGAGAGTGGTGAAAAACTGTAACAAGTCGTATGTGGCAGGGATTGACATTGCCTGCCAAATTGGTTGTACAACTTGATTCTGAAGAAAATTTATTATTTTTTTTAAATTAAATTAAATTAAATTAATATTTAAATTTGAAGTTATTAATTTTGATTCATTAATTCTAATGTATTCAATTTTATTTAATTAATTGTATTGATTTATTGTAATTAAATTTTCATTTTTATTTTTTTATTTTTTACATTGCTGGAAACGAGTTACAATGAATTTTCAACGACATAAGAAAACATGGTGGGTATGACAATGTAATCCACAAAGATAGCAAATGTTCATTAAAAAAAATGGAAAAATTATATTAGTCTAAAATAATTCACAAAAATTAAAAAAAAATGAATACTTTTAGTTCTAAGCTGAATAACTACTGAACCTCGTTGTACCCAGAAAATAGATTGCTACATTCGTAAGCTTGATGACACAATCTTCGTCGGTTCGTTGGATGCAAATATTTCGTTCGGTTTACTTCGGAATATAGTTTAAGGGTTGAGAGGGTGGAGGCAGAGGTTGTTCGAAACAAGTTAAGGGGTTACGCGGGTTGAAGTAAAATTCGAGCGCCCGACAATTCTCCCGTCGGTTATTCGTAATTGCGCGGGTGCGTTTGCCGCGAGTCGACGAAGCTGTGGTTACATACAAATTTGAAAATTGAACTGATTAACAATGGCCGCGCGTTGGAAAGTTCGTCGCTGACCGGGGACCTATTCTCTCTGCGTTTCACCCCTCCGGGACAGTTTAGTCACCTACCGCGTTGTTCAACATCGCGACTTGCTCGCAATTTTCCTCGTTCGATGTATGTGTGTATAAAAGTGTACGTGCAACCGGTTTACCGACAAAATTTTCGGGCGTCCACTTCGTGGTTGGGATAGCAATGATTCAAGTGATTCGTTGGCTCATTCGAGAGTGATCGATGTTGCGATTGGCTCCTGGAAATTTATCGTCGTTCCCTTTAACCTCACGGTATTTCATTCCCTCTGTCCTTTATTTTATCTCTCGCTCTTTATCGATCTATTTACGTATTACACGAGCTTGGATTATTAATACTTTATTTTGGTACATTTTCCTTAATTGTATTTATTTTCGTATTACTTTTTTTTATTTTACATAATATTATTCGATAATATATAGTTTTATTTATGTATTCAATAAATTTTGTTTTATTATAAATTATAGAAAATTTATTAAATCATAAAGAATGAAAAAAATAATTTAAAATCGCATAAAATTTAATAATACCCAATAAAATTACACTATAGCAAAATTCTATCATTTTATTATCATTAATGTATTTGTCGATGATTTCTCCATTATGTAAATTCATAAATAATTTTCTCGTAGTTATTAAATATTTTTATTTCACTCGTGCTATAGATTGGAAAATAAAATCTCTTTTTATGCACGCCTTTTTTGTTTAACGTATCTTGCCTCTGAAACTGAGGATCGATATTGGCCACGTTGTCGTTTGCATTCACACTCCCACTCGAAGACCTATGAGCTGGCTAGCACATATACAAGTTTTGTTGGCTTTCATGAATAGCAGATACGAGAACAATTGGATTTTATTCGTTTAGCGAGTTTCACAATTTTCGCCCATGTATAGAGTCGATGATATATTTGTGTATATAAATGTACGTATATATACGTTGTCCTCTGTACGAGACGATATTCCAGGTATTTTTCGTCGTTTGTTTTTTTATTTATTACGAAAACTGAATTAAAAATGTAAATTCAAGCCAAATTAACATTCAATAAAAATGTCAATTTACAATGTAAATATGCCTGACAATTCTGATTATGAACCTCACTTATGTAACTAAGATTGATTAAATCCCGATTTAATTATATTAATTGAATCTTATTTGATTATAATTTTTATTTCTGTTTCACGAAATAATTACTCATATTGTTAATTTAGTATTTCATGGAATATTTACTTATCTTTTTAAATTATTTATTATGTAATTAAATATTGACTTATATTGTTTATTTATGCTTTCATAGAAATTTTTACAAACAGAAGTTCTTTTCAGATTTTCAAAAAAAACATCGAGTGCAAATCCTAATTTCAGTGTATTAAAATAAAAATAATAAGATTCTAAATATTAAACCCTAAACAACATTCAATTTAATAAAATACCATTTTTAGTTAAATGTAATTGCTTTCATTCCGTTGAATTCAAAATTTTAGCTGAAAATATTTGGAAAAGTATTTTTTTTCTTCATCGCCAAATTGTCATGCAAAAGTTTCGAAAGGTATTGTTTTTTGTTACAATTTAATACTGAAGCAAAAAAATTGAAATTCAATTACGAACATCGATCGACCTGTAGAATTCAATCGAATCGACATATCGTCAAAAACAAATCAATATCATCGTGAGATGATGAAAAGTGAAAATTGCGTTACGGAAAAAAGGTCCCAATTTTGCTATATTGAAAGAACGAGGGATCAGCTGTGGCAATTTGTCAGCTTCGACGAGGTTACAAGGCGCCGGAGTGTAACGCTCTTTTTTCTCCCTTCGAATGTTCTCACTAGCTTGCTTGCTCGCTTCCTCAGCATACATCATGCGAAGTGATAAATATACTTAACCCAGGGCAATTTGAGATTGCGAAGAAGTATGAGTAGCAAAAAAGTGACAGCCAGGATAGGGAGGGATATCCTCGTCCCAGATTTTCCCCCGTTTTAAAGCCTTGCTTTCTTAACCCAAACAAAATGAAAAAAAAAACGAAACATTAAAAAAACATCGTTTAAAAATTGCCAATTAATTTCAACGACCGTAGATTGGGTCTAGTAACTTTTTTTTCCAATCCATTGAGTTGGTGGGAAAAGTTACTGGTTTTGAAAGTTCTAGGTATTTTTAAAATTAAACACTGCAGTTTAGATACTTCTAATTATTTTTTTATATCGTGTCTCGTTCTAGTTAATTCATCTAGCAATTATCTAGAATTCTAGTTAATTATGCAATAAAGATATGTAGACATTTAATATTATTCTAATGACTATATGATATGTATATATACACACACACACACACACATTTAATTATTATTTAAGCAATTATCTGAAAATCTAGTGAATTTATTCAATAATTACCAGCGAGAAAAAATTCTAGTGATATTATGTGATAAACCCCAGCAAAAAAAAGAAAGTAAAATAATTCGATAATTCCCCACTAGGAAAATATTATCAAAATGATTGTATAATTTCCAAATTGAAAAATACCAGTGAATTTATTTCTTAATCCCTATTTTTCTAGTAAAAAATTCTAGTGAAGTTATTTGAGAAACTCGTCGTGGAAGTACAAAAATTTGTATCCACTCGAACGAACAAATAACTTTTCCGGAATATAAAAATGGGTATTGTCGAGTCGTAGAGGTTCGACAAAGGTGTCGAAGTTTCAAGTGCAATAGTCGAGACCTCTGATCATGCAACATGGTCACATATAAAATTGGAATACACGCTGGAGGCATCGAGTAGAAATGAGTAGATTTCCGGGTCTTGCTCGATACGTGATCTTCGAATCGGCCACGCTTTTCTCTTTGATTATCTCCGTGTCAGGAGTCTGTATACTTTGGATCCTCCGAGAGAGCAATAACCGGCTTATGAAGACGGCGTTTCTCGCCTCCCTTCCGCCTCCTATTTTGCCCCAGTGCACACAGTGCTGTACCCGCTTCATCGATCATCGTCATATTCAGAACACGCAGGAAATGGCGGAGGAGTTTGCAATCTAAGAGGAGGCTACATATGTACTCGTATTCTTTGTATACAGGGTGAGTTACTAGAAATTCTCATCGCAGTAAGTCTTCATAGCAATTGGTATTTCATGGGAAAATGATGAAATCAAGATTTTCGTCTAAAAGCCTCCTTAATGGCATGACGAACATTACCACGTGACATACGAGTGCGAGGGAGATAGTTGAAACGTTTAAAACCGCGATTTATTAAGAATTAAATGTTTTTATCGAAAATGGCGACTAGGGAGCCCTCGGTGCCATCGTCCTGAATGCACACAACAAATTTCGTACCGATTCGTCCAGCCGTTCTAGAGAATAGTGGTTTTTAAATTTCGAAGTGGACGGGGCGTATTCTTGGATTCTCATCGCGATCTCTCAAGGATGAAACATTTTTATGGAAAATGGTATAAAATACAATAGGCGAGCTGAAAGCCCTCGGTGTCATCGTTTTTAATGGACTCGTGCACTAACTGAATGCACTACTCATCACTTGTCGAATAATTATTTTCTTACGATGAATATTATTATGCTTAAATTTATTGTATTTTTCTACTTTCGGACTAAAAAAAATATAGATGTACTATTAATTATAGATATAATAATAATCGGACACCTTTTTAACCAACACTTCTGGAATTATTATTTTCTTACGGATAATATTATTATGTTTATTAGTATAATAAATAATATAATAATAAGATTATTATTATTATTATATTAATTATAGATATAATAATAATTGGACACGTTTTTTTACCAACACTTCTCGAACAATTATTTTCTTACGATGAATATTATTATGTTTAAATACAGTAAAAATTTTAGCCCTAGAATGTTGATCTTCATCCCCACAGGGCTTCAAAATTTAGGAGCACACTTGTGGAACGTTGATCTTTCATCCGAGTGCATAAATGATGCGTACGTACAGTTCAAGTTGAGCAACGTCATACTCAACGATATTTCAGATAAGGGATTGTCAACGAGGGGGGGGGGGGGGGAGAGGGGGTGTCAGGTTTGTACGCTTTTGGAGGTTCGAAACTACATCGAACGACGAGAACTCCATCGAGCGTCGCATTATACGATACACCTGTAAGCTATAACGTTATGCGTCGCGACGCATCAGGAAACTACGAACCGCGAGCGACGACGCGGCCCAACGCGGAAAAGGGTGAGTGGTAGGAGAACCGGTTGCAACCCCCCGACGAGCGGACTCGTGAATTATTCATCGCAACCAATGTTGAAGACCCCCCGAAGCCTCCAACCCTTCCAAGACCGCTCAACCCCCACTCCAACCTTCTAGGGGCGGGGGGGGGAAGGAAACATTAGTCCAAAGGACTTCCAACCTCGGCCAAATCCAGCCAGACAGAGATCAGATGAGGGAAACAGTGAGAAAGACGAAAAGCTAGCTAGCAAGACGGGGAGAGGGGGTTGAAAAGTATTGCGTTACCAGTAAACTTGACTTTCCTTCTGACGCGCCTTTCAGAGTTAACCTTAGCTCATAGTAATAACATTATTGCGACGGAGGTCGCAGGCCTGACACTTCCCTTAACGAGACCAAGAATTTTCATTAAAAGTCCTATAGATGTGACACCTCCACTTGCAATGCTTCCACCCCGTTTTTCCATCCAGAAAATATCATTATGAAAATGTGGTATTTACGTTATTAAAATATCATGCTATTATTGTTATTACTGTACAGAGTAGTGATAGTACTGTAATCATTATTATACTCATTTTATTTAATGTTTTGTGAATGAATTAATTAATTTGATTTGTTATTAGTTTTTATGATGGTAAGGATCATTGTTGTTGTTTTTATTTTTATTATTATTATTATTCTATCTTTTTTAATTAATGAAGGTATTTATTAAGAATTGAATTAATAGGTTTATTAATGAATAAATAATTATTCATTGATAGAGATTAGGAGGGTTAATAATAGAACAATAATAACAATGATGATAGTAATAATTGTTTTGGCTTATTTGGAATGGGTTGTTTCCCGATTGCAAAATATATTTTTCTCATTTCCTTGGTGAAGTAATTTTCCGTGTTATCTGCTTTAGGTAATTTTGTCCTCGCTTGGACGGTCACGGGTATGGAGCGTGCGACGTAACGATGGAAATGATCCCCCTGAAACGATCGGAATGTCAGTGTCGACGAGCTACAATTCCGTCGTTATATCGTTAAAGCCACTATCGCGAATTTCCCAGTTGCCTCCCCCACCACTCCAGCCCTCCCTCACCCTCTCTTGTCCACTTACTTCTCTCCTCTATCTCTGTTTTCCGTGAAAGAAATAATTTGCTGCAGGAACGCTTCGATAGAAGAGCTGGAAAGGAGAGGAGGAATCAGAGCGAGAGAGCAGCTGTCTAAAAAGTAAAAGCACTATCCAAAGAGGGAAGGAGGTATCCAAAGAGGAGTGGAACTATAGGAAGAGAAAAGGAACTATGCAAAGAGAAGTGGACTTATCCAATGGGGAAAAGAACAATCCAAAGATGAGTGATGCTATCCATACAGGAGTGGAGCTATCTAAAGAGGAAAATAACTATCCAAAGAGGAAAGGAGTTATCCAAAAGTCAGTGGAGCTATCCAAAGAGAAAAAGATGCGTCCAAAGAAGAGATAAGCTATCCAATGACGAAAAAAAACTATCCAAAGAGGAAAGAAGCTATCCAAAGAGGAGTGGATCTATCGAAAAAGGAAAGGAACTATCCAAAAACGGATGCAGCTTTCCAAAGGATGAAGGAGCTAGCTGAAGAGAAAAGGAGCCATCCAAAGCGAACCGGAGCTGTTCAATGAAACCTGGTGCTATGCAAAAAGAAAAAGAGATGTCCAAAGAAGAAATAAGCTATTCAATGACGAAAAAAACTATCCAAAGAGGAAAGAAGCTATCCAAAGAGGAGTGGATCTATCGAAAAAGGAAAGGAACTATCCAAAAACGGATGCAGCTATCCGAAGGATGGAGGAGCTAGCTGAAGAGAAAAGGAGCATTCAAAGCGAGACGGAGCTGTTTAATGAAACTAGGTGCTACCCAAAGAAGACAGAATCCGTCCAAAGTGAAAAGTAGCTATCCAAAGAGAACGGAAGCTACGCCAATCAAAGAGGGAAGGAGCTACCAAAAAAATCTTTTCAAACGGAATCGCCTACTTTCGATCACGATCGCTCTCCTACTCCGACTCATTGATGGACCGTTATCTATGCTGTGATACTTCTATACGCGGACGTTCTGATGCGCCAGTCGACACCCGGGGGAATTTGCCACCGCGGCTTTAATGGCTCACGTTGTTGAAGGCGCCAATTGAAATCGTAATCGCGAGCAATCAGTGGGAGACTCCGTGTTACTGAAGGCACGGACAACACCTCGATACCCATGGAACGTGTACGCGGGCACTTTGTACCGCGACAGTCCACAAAACCGGGTGAGCAACACTCACAGCTGGAGGGAGAAATCGAGAGGACTCTGTATTCACACAAGTTGTATACATGGTGTCCTAATCGAATTAGTTAGTCCCATTAAAGTGGGTACTCCGTTTTAATTAAAATTACTCCGCCACAGGAAAGTAAATCGATAAGTTATTTTCATTTATTTATTTTCTAGTTGACTCCTTGGTGGAAAGTCAAATTCGACTTTTTGAAAAATAAATTTGTTTTTGAGATATTTTATTCGAAGTAGAAAAAAATGACTGTTCAAGGATAACTTTGACAAAAATCTTTTCCTATTTAGTTACATTTTTGTGACATCTTAAAATTCTTAGGTGTCGTTCTGAAAAATCCTCCCTTCTCTGATCGAGCTGACATTTCGTAAAAACCCTCTTTCGAATATTAAAAAAAAAAATACAAAAATAATTTTGGTGATTTCCAATAGTTTTCGAGATATTGAATTTTAAAGTTTTTACATTTTTTATTCACTTTTTGGTTTTGTTTTTCCGCTATTTCGATGTCTGAATATAACTAGGACACCCTATATGTCACAGGGCCGCGTATGATGAGTACGCGCTCAATTTTAGGGATGCACGTGTACGTCGTGACCACAAGGGTCGATGGAAGCCTCTCTCTCTCTCTCTCTCACTCTTTCTCTCGGACTATTTCCGGTCTTGTTAGCCAATTGGAGAAACCATCCCGTTTGTGGATGGAGAACGAGAAGGGGTTGCTCTCTTGGTTACCGTAGCTGTCGTTCATTCGATCTCCCTTCTGGACCGGACAAACCCTGGCAAGTCTCCAATCCTCTGTGCATTGGGGACACTGACCTTTTGGGTGACTACGTCAGGGGCTAATGGCCCAATCGACCGATATTTTCACATTCGAAGGTGAGCTTGATCGATTGAAGATTCTCTCTCTCGTACAGCTTTCGCTTCATCCCCTTCAGATAATTAGCAATCCTTCATTCGTTTGGGTTTAATGAACATTTGAAATTAAAAAATTATACTTATTCCACGAATTTTTATTTTCAAACGTTTTTTTTTTCACGACTTAATTTTATCAACATTCGAGGAACGTCGAATTGGTTTTGGAATTATGGGGATTTATGGGAACTTTTTGTAAAATAGGATTTTTATTGTAAATTCAGTGAAAATTGAATTTACAGGTTTAAATAATTCAAACTTTATAAATTTAAGATGTAGTAAATTTAAGATGTAGTAAATTTAAGATGTAAAATAATTCAAACTTTATAAATTTAAGATATAACATATATATTTTCTGGATATGCCACGAAAATCCTTTCTTTTGTAAATTGAGCATTTATTATTTTACTGGTAATCGTAAACAGACGCACGCGAATTTGGCCTTGGAGTCTCGACTTTTCGGGCGAAGAATCGTGGCAGGACAATTGCCGAGCGCTAAGCGTGGACCTGTGTGTGTTTATGTACGTGTGGATTCTTTACGAACGCAGCGTGGAGAAAAGACGCGAGTAGTTTCGTCGCAACGAAAACACAGACGTTTATAAATAGTATATAAATAGTATATACTTTCCGGGAATACTATACGAGATATCAATATGAATCCAACGCCATTATTTACGTTTGGCAACACCGCTCTCTAAACGCACCCATTGAATCTCTATAGCATGTAAGAAGGTCAACCTACGACGCTTTGAAATTTCGTGACTCCGGAAAAGTGGCCGCAGTAGTCAAATATTTTTTGTTCTGTTTTAAAAGTATTAAAAGGGTCAATTCAATCGAAAATTTTTCGCTGAGTGAGAATATCAACGAATTTTCCTTGAAAACAGTGCACAGGACGAAAAAAAATCGCGATTTTTTTTCGAAATTTTGGGTTTTCCGGGAAATAAATGGTATATTCGTGTTCAGGGGACAAAGTAACATCGAAATGGACTAATAAAAAAAATATTAAAAATCCAAAATTTTTTTGGATTTTGAGGCAAAATACGTTTTTTTCAGTAAATCATCGATAACTTTTTTCCCTTCAGGATTTGATACTCCGCTTTGCACTTAATCTCTTCGTTATGATGTTCTCTTCAAAATGCTTTTTTAATCATTAATGTCCGATAATTTTTCGATTTTTGGCAGAACTTCAAAGTTGGACCATCGATTTTTGCAAATTTTTCCATACCCCTTTGCGTTTTTTTAGCGATTTTTCAAGTGGACTTTCCAGGAAAACTGTAAAAGATATCGATACGAATCCAACGCCATTACTTAAGTTAGGTAAAAACCTTTTTCATACCCCCCAAATGAATCCCCATAGCCTACGGAAAGGTCATCCTATGACCTTTTGAAATATCGTGATTTTTGAGATTCCGGAAAAGTGGCCTCGGAGGACGAAAAAATTTTTTTCCCGTTTTGAAACTATTAATGAGTCTGTTTAATCGGAAATGTTCTGCTGATTACGAATATGCCCGAGTTTTTATCGAAAGTACAAAATTAGACTGGGAAAATGCAAAAAACTTTCCGAGAATATTTTTTGGACATTTTTGGTGACATTCATATATCCAATCGATTTCAGTGATGCCTATAAACTCTTTGTAGTGTGAAGGGCTGACAAGGGGTTGGTGGTGATGTAGCTTTGTTCCGTCGAGGCTCATGCAGGGTAGGAGCTACGTGAAAAATTGCGTAAAATGGTTAGCCACGAGAACCGCACCAGACGATAGCCGTTGAAATCCGCGAGGTCCAGTGAGGTGGTTGGCTGAAGCCCTCCAGTGTAATCGCATTATCAACCCTCAGGGTTCGTACCTCCCTTTTTGCCCCCGCGGATCTTGGTGCCTCAGTGAAACGTATAATCAAAATATATCATGAAATACTAGTCTATCAAATATATCCGTTCACCTCGTTCCACAAAGAAAAATTGACCATCGAACCATTTTTATAATGGAAGCTTTCGTCGATAAAACAATTTTAATCTTAACAATATTAACTAGCGAAAAATACCGAATAAATAAATGACAAGTGAGACCGAATCAATAGTTGGATGGGTGACTGCGTCGATTTAAAAAAATGTTATTTTATTTCCTATATTTTAATTTTATTTTCGATTTTTTCTTTTATTTTATAGTAACATTTATAAATTAATAAAAATATATAATTAAATTAAATAGTGATTATTGGATTGAAATTTAGTAATTATTAAAATATATTCAAATAATAATAAAAATTTAATTTAATTTTACATTTTATCACAAAGCCTTTGGCTTTATTTATACTGTCAAATAAGACATCATTTTGTAAATAAAAC
>JAPYZI010004292.1:0-19670 GCA_030523105.1 Ophioninae sp. A BG-2022a
GGATTCATATCGATACCTCTTATAGTTTTCCCGGGAAGTCCACTCGAAAAATCGCAAAAAAAGAGGCAAAGGGGTATGTATGGAAAAATTTGCAAAAATTGGTGGTCCAACTTTGAAATTCTGCCAAAAATCTAAAAATTATCGGATTTTAATGATTAAAAAAGCATTTTTAAGTGAAATTCATAACGAAGAGATTGAGCGCAGAGTGGAGTTCAAAATACCAAAGGGAAAAAAGTTATCGATAATTCAATGAAAAAACGTATTTTCCCCAAAAATGGAAAAAATTTTTGGATTTTTAATATTTTTTTTATTGCTTTATTTTGATGTAATTTTATCCCCTGAGTACGAATCTACCATTCATTTCCCGCAAAACTCAAAATTTCCATGAAAAAATGGTAAAAAACTTCTAAAACCACGACTTTTTTCGTCGTGTGCAGTGCTTTCGACGAAAATTCGTTGATATTCGTAATCAGCTAAAAATTTCCGATTAAATAGACCCTTTCAATACTTTTAAAACAGAAAGAAAACGTTCTACTACCCCGGCCGATTTTTCGGAATCTCAACAATCAGGAAATTTCAAAAGGTCGTAACAAATCCAAACGTACACCCGAAAAGTCGAGACTTCGCGCCCGAATTCGCGCGCCATCCGTCGGTAGTTACTCGCAGCGCAAAACTCCGGAATCGTCATTACCGACGTAACGAGGTGCCGCGTGGAACGTTTCCAGCGTGTTCGTCATGGCCTTAAAGCGGAAGGTCCAACGTGTTCTACAGGAATTGTGCGATTGAACGTGCGCTTACGTTACAACGACAAATAGAAGATATGAAAATGATTACTCCAGGGGTGAAAATATACAGAACTAAATAGAAAATCGAATATTGATCGTTTTATCAGTACTTTCCATGATGCTCTGTTAAATTGAATAACATTTAAATAATTCTTCCATCATTGCAGCGCTTAGATAGGAAATTGTATTTATCTGGAAAACGGCGTGTGGTCTTATCGAATTTATCGCGCGACTCGTTACTCATTTTTTATCGGTACACACCGTAGACCACGGTCCGCCAGGCTAATGATAAATTCAATGGCCCGAGAGTGTTCCAGGTGAGTCATCTCGAATTTCTCTTTAACGACAAACACGATACGTTTCATTGTTTTTTATTTATTTATATTTTCATTTATTCGTGTACTGTTAATCGTTTAGTCAATACGAATTTCGTGTTAACTTCTTTTTATTCCTTTTTTTCTTCCCATCTTCATTTTTGTATTTTTTTTTTTTTTATAACAAACGATTTTACTACTTTTCATTCGAATTTTATTCAACGTGATTTCTCGTCCTAACTTCTTTGTATTTAATTTTTTAATTTTTTACATTCATTTTAATTACAACTCTGAATTAGCTTCTCAAAAAATCGTACATGTCGAAAGTATTCAAGTGTAAAATAAGAACAATATATCGACAACGGTTTTTCCTTCTTTGGACGAAACTTGCTAGGTATCAGCTTGCTTTCTCTCTCTTTCTTCGGAGACGAGAAAATTTGCGTCCGGAAATTTCGTAGGAAACATGAATACCCGAGTAGAAAAGCCGATTTGCATTTTCCCAAGGGATGATGCAGGGCTCCAAATTTCGTAGCAAAAGCTCCTGGATGTTGAAGGATTCACATGAGAAAATAACGATGGAAAAATTTGAGCCTGTGGTGGAAGGTCAGATATTTCGTGCTCTCATTTACTCTACAGCTCTCTGCAGCTTCCCACACATAGAAATATTCGTCCTTGATCTTTAGAAGTAACCAAGGTAGAAAAAGAAAGAGATTCTGAGTGGGTGAACGAAAAGTCCGAGCTCAATGTCAGTATGCACTGATACATTCACCTACATGGGTTGTTTCAACACTTTTCAAGTTTAGTTATAAATGAGGGCATTATGAACAGAAATCAATTTTGGCTCATTTTTTTTTTATAGCCTCATATTTTAGTCAAACATTTACCAAATTTCAAAACGTTACGTTTTTCAATTATTTTCCAATAAATTGTTCGAAATTGTCAACCTGCTGGACTTCCATGAGAATAGACAAAATTTATATCAGATCTGTGATTAAGTCTTTTGTTAAAAAAAGTATAGATATATATATGTATATATATATATATTTCTGTATAAATAATACGAAGCAAAACATTTCAATATAATAAAATATATTATCTTAAAATACAGCTAATTTGTTTAATCAACGATAAATAAAATAAAATACAATAACCCAATTTTGACAGGTCTCGAATGTAAAAAAAAACAAATTCGGACTAAACGAGATGATTGAGGAGAATTTGACAAAAAAGGACCAGCTCAACAATAAATTACGAAAAAGAAACTAAAAAATAAATTATTTGCTGATGTAAAATATTATTTGAAACGAAGTGGTTGTAAAAAATTGAACGATATATTTATTTAATATTTATCGTCTTTTTATCTGAAAAATACACGATGAAATAACTGTTCAGATATTCGTTAATAATAATGACACCCTTGGTTATACAAATTTGTTTATTTTTTATTTTTATTGTTAATTGCTTCGGGTGTACCGAGAGATAACGCGATTCTTTTTCGTGGTCTCGAATTTTTAGTAGTCAGTGTGGATACCCAATAAAGAGACGAGTATGACACGAAACGACCCTATTATATAGCTATACTCCATGGGTGGTTGTTTGATCACACCAAGCCGATACCTTTTGTTCGCTTTTGTTCTCGGTAACACAAATACTACAGAGCCTATACGAGGATGTTTCTACGGAAATCCGATGTAGTAACGTTTACGATCGTTCGATTATACCGCTGGTTGAAACAAAAGAACAGGAGCATGGCTGCTCCCTCGATGTTCAAAGCTCTTTCAACATAACGGTTTTGCTGATTGAAGGATGTTAATCAAAAGACTGCTTTCCATGAACTGATTAACAACCAAATCGCATAATTTTTTCTGTCATTTCTAAATAATATTTTCGTCGTTAAACAATATGAATTTTTTAATAAAAAAATAAAAATTCCCTAGTACTTTCGAGTGTGCTGTTTCAGAATCCGTAATTAAAATTGACTTTTTTTTCGACTGGAAACAAAAATGGCTGGTTTTAATAAAAAAAAAACACACACACACAAAAATCGAAAACATTTTTTTTTCTTATAAAAAACGCTCAAAGACATTTTTTTCTATGAGTGGATGAAATGGTTGTAGACGTATTATTTTTTATCTCAACATTTTTACTTCCCTTCCATTTTAGATTGCAAGAATTTCTCGAAACAATTTCTATCGAGGACTTAAAGAATACAAATTTTTTATGTGAATTTTGAATTTTCAAGATTTTTGCGATTTTGATATGTTTATCCGGAAATAATTAACCCTTTATAGACTCGTGTGATATTTTTGTAACAAATCTCAACAATCCTGCTAAAATGTATACTAAACATTTTGGATCATTCGAATCAATGTCACTGCATTGCAACGTACCACACCGAACATTTTAATACCAAATACAAATCATAGATGGCGGAACTAGTATTTTTAGCAAGTTCAAATTTCGTGTGCCGGTGAAAGTGACGAGTCGAAAATCGTTGAAAGTTTGAATTTTCTAAAAATATAATAAAAGTGTGTAAAATTGTAGTCCTTTCGTGGAAACCTTTAGGTAAGTGAATTATTTTGTTCATATATTGTTATCAAAGCACATTTTTTATTTTAGTTTCACTCAACGTTGCAGTAATGTTACACTCCCTGAAATGCCAAATAAATAACAAAATAATAAATATTTTTGAATTTTTGAGAAATACGTGTTTTTTTTTTTTTATTTATTTAAACCTATCATATTCCAAAGTAATTAAATATTTTATGATCTTGGGCTACAGAGGGTTAAGATTATTAAGTGCCTATTTATTTTTATTATGAAATATTGAAGCTTCCTAGTACGATAAGTTAATAATTATCATGTTTTCCAATTGAACGATAAAAACCCATTTTATTGCTCCACATTGAATTAGAATTCAAGCTTTGACGTTCTGTAATAATCATGTAAGCGAAATATTTGGATCGTGAAAAATGTAGAGGTCTCTGCATACTCCTCACTATCAACTTACTAGATGATAGCGTCGATATATTTTTCTATAGCTGCGTTATACATTTACCCAAGATACAATATTGTGCATCGAGAAATTCATCTGGACCCTCGCCTCTTCTTCTGTGTCAAAGCTCTTAAGGCCGGCCAGTTTCATTTCTGTGTCACTAGCTGAGTTGCATCGGTTTCCAATCGTTCATACAGTGCACGGATCGATTATAAAAAAATATTACGAAGTATTTTATCGGAAAAGCAGCAGCACCGGTCGACAAGCTTCACCGTTAAATCGGCAAATAAAGTTCTTCAAGGAAACCCCGAGTTCCATTTTTCCATTTCAAAAATCATTTTCACGAAACGAGTGGTAAAATAAAATAGAGTAATCGAGGAGAGAATTACGTAATTTTTTCTGGGACGTAGTATTAGCAAGTTCCATCAATAAAAACAAATATTTATTTTTTTTTTAGCCATATGTTTATTGTCAATCGAATTAAACAAGAAATAATAAAAAAAGTCTAGTGTTATCGTAACTTAAGAAATATAAATTGTAAAAAACTGAAATTTTAAATAATTTATTTTCTATATTATTTGATGTGAGATTGTTTTACGAATCGAGGTATGATGACCATCTTGTTTTAAACAAAAAGAAAAGAGCAACATTTTTAAAAACAAAAACGATTTTTTATTCGTAAATTGATTGCAAGCCGAAAGAGATCTGCATGGCACCAGGATCGTTAATTATCCGGTAAAACGTTAAAATAATTAAGTTTCTGGTGATCGAAATTTTGGGCTCGTTTTTCAAAAAATTGTTTTTTTTTCTTGAGTGATGATACAGAAACTACTACATCGATTTTGATAAAAATTGTCAAACATCTTCGGTGCATCAGCAGTTTCTTACCTGAATAATATTTTGAATTCTAAAAAAAAACTACTGTAGCCCTTAAATATAGCAAGTATTGATCTTATCTTTCAGAATGGATTTTTGATTTTTGATTTTAAACATTAATAATGTACGATCGGAAATTTGCATTAAAAAAAAAGAGTTTTTATATTTTTTAAAATAATTAAAATATATGAAAGAAAAAAGTTCCGAGCATTCAAATTTCTATGTGCATTCCTTCGATAAGAAAAAAATTCGTAAAAAACCCATAATTTTCTATCTTGTAAATGGACTTCCCTTTTTAACAGAGGATTTTAAAGCGACCCAAAATTGATTTACGTTTTATCAACCAGCGATGTAATCTCAATATTAATAAAAATTTAAAAATATATAAATATAAATTTTCTCGTATATTTGTTAAACAAAGTCTAAAATCTAGTTTGCAACACGAGATATTTCTAGAGTTTGCAACACCTTGAAGTACAGTATGTACACTGGATTAACGAGACAAAATTAGAATTACCTGGTCAGGCGACATCATACAGGCCTGATTGGGCAACATGGCCGGATAAAGCATGCTGATAACAACCAGGGATAACACAATGCTAAAATGTTAACATGCCGCGGTCGAGTTACGTATAGGCGACTACGCAGCTGGAAACCACCCTGCGAAGAACCATTGCCATTTCTAGCTGCGCATGTACCGACCACGCTTTTATTTTCTTCAGTCTACTATAATACCACTGATAACAATAATGATTCAGCGATGAATTACGTAATATTTTTTGTTTCAATATCTCTACCCAACTTCTACTTTGGCGCTCTATTAAAATATATTCCGTCTGCTTTTTCACTTTTAGATAAATATAATTTAATTTTTTTTTAAATTACAAAAATTATTAATTTTATAAATTATGAAAATAATTTTATTTATAGAATTTTATAAATTACAAAAATAATTATATTTATAGAATTTTATAAATTACAAAAATAATTATATTTATACAATTTTACAAATTACAAAAATAATTATATGTACATAATTTTATAAACTATAAAAATAACTATTTAGTGAGTTTACCCAACGAAATTTGTGACCAAGTATATTAACATAATTTATAAATTCATTTATCAGAGTATTACCATCAGTAAATAATAATGAAAAAAAAATAATAATATATCTATATCGAAAATTTAAAAAATAACCATTAGATATGATTATTTCCAAATGAAAGGAAGCATAAAATATTGGACTGTTAAAAAAAATCAAAACGTTTGACGTTACTTTTTATAATCAATAAAATAATCAACATAATTGTGGTATTTTGTTTTAATGATTTTTTACCATGTATTACTATGATTATTATTTTCTTTTTATTATATTATTAATTATATTTTTCTCCTCTGCTATTTTCTATATTATTGTAATATGTCGATACAAAGACCTACTGATTCGGACCTGTATTTTGATCGAATGAAAATTGAATCGATCTATCAACCATTCTTCGCTTCAGGATCAACCGGAACGATAATATTAACAGCCCCTAGGTCCCGGGACTTAATATTATTGATTCATGAATCGTGATATTATTGCAGGACGATAATAATGACCGAAGTTTACTCCCCCTCCAGACATGAAATTCTTCCTGGCTCAATATTTTTCGGAGATACGTACGAACCCGAGGGAACACTGAAAGCTCCTCCCACGTTATCAGAGCAACATCGCGTGTCGTCGAAAATAAAATCATCGGGTAACTTAGGGGGAAAATGGCCGTACCAACTTTGCTGATCTATTATCCGGGAACCAATGATAAATAAAACGAACTAATTTCTCCACAGCTGAAACTTTCATTTTATTTCTTATCTAACTTTAATAATAATTACTGGAATATGAAACAACTCATCATCATCGTCATCATTAATAAAATCATTTCTTTTTTAAATTTAGGTTTTTTCTCGTTTCATTGTTTTTGGTTTCTCAGACTTTTCTTCTTTTTCTTCAATTTTTTTCTTCACACATATACCACGAGATGGGTGACGCATCGATATCAAATTACACGTTTAGAGCAATTAGTTCTGGTATTTTTGGTACCAACTATAATAAGAAATAAATAATAATAATTATTATTATTATTATTATGATTGCTTCATAATAATCTTAAATAATAATTCAGAGAATTATAAAAAAAAACAATTTTAAATAATAATAATAAATTGTATAATATATATATATATATATACTAATGATATTATAAAAATGAAAATAATAATAAAAACTGATAATAATTTGTTTTAATTTAATGTAAAAAATAAACTAATAAATAAACTAATAAATTATATGAACTAATTAACTAAAAAATAAATAAACTAATAAAAAACACTAATAGTGATTAGTTTTAATTACTATTAGTGTAATAATAATAATTATTATTCCACTAATAGTAATTAAATTATTATTATACTATTTTAATGATACTTATTATTACACTATTTTAATTATTATTATTATTGCACTATTTTAATAATAATTATAATAACACTATTTTCCAGTTTAAATAATAATGTTAAAAAAAAATAATAAATAGAACAATGATGTATCGAACCGATAATTCAATTTGATAAATGATCAACGATCCTACCTTTCGTCGAGTCGAAAGGAACATCTCGAGAGATCGCTCCAAGCGCTCATACTTCGGCTGCGACGTCTGATGGACGATACCGGAAGCCTAGCGATACTGCTTCGTCTCGTCGAAGCCAGATTGTCAGCCTCGAAACAGACTCTCGGCGAAGAATGAGATTTTTGTTGTTGGTTGTTTGCTTGATTATGGGAGTTATTGGTCGGTGGGGTGGAGGAGGGTGTTAGTACAGTGGAGTTATTGAGATCCGGCAGAGCCTCGTACTCCCAGCCACGGGCTCCCATGTCCAGGAGAGGCTCGGCCGAGGCGTTCGAGCCTCGAAGAGGATCCCGAGGCTTCCGATGATGGAACAGTGCGAATATCGTACAGCTCGAGTCATTGGTACCCCAGGATTCGTCTCTCCTCCCGGATGAACATTTCTCTCGGGAATCCAGCTTCACCGAACGTCTTTCAAGAGCATCGAAGGATGTACAATGCCAGGAGTCAACGCGAGACAAACAAATGGCATTTTCGAACTGCGATTCCCAATAGATTTTTCAAACAAAACTATCCAATTCTACTTTCACTACTTTCCAAATCTTGACGCTCGATTTTTCGATAAAATATTCAAAGCTTTACGAAGAAACTTTGCTGGAACGTTTTTGAGGTTAGGTAGTTCTTCCAGGTGTCATTAAACGCTTGCTTCTTTATTCGTTAAACTGCTGGACCGAAGGATACTTTTCGTTATGCTCCGGAAGCCATCTTCTTTGATCCTCTTCTTCTTCTCTCTCTCTCTCTCTCTCTTTGTACTCTCACAGTTTCCGCACCTCTTTTATTATATATACCGCTGACGATGCCCGGTGTTAATCGCACTTTGTCGGTTTACAGGGATGAAATAGAGCGCGAGAAGCGAAGGCTACTAGCGTCCAAGCCCACACGCGTTCACTGAGCTCCGCTTGATCAACCAACGTTGGACATGTGCACCGCGTTTACCAGCCAACTTCTGTGTATCGCTTCTTCTTATCCACTCTTCATTTGCACACCCTATATACTCCTCTATTCCCTTCGCTCCCTCTTTTTATCCGTCATTCTCATCCCTCGATATCCCTACGAGGTCACCGAGTGATGAATATTTCAGGACGGTCGTACATCAACGCTGCGTTCGTGGAGTCAGCCATTATCACTTTGGGACTCCTTTCTCTGCGTTCATCATTATCCGGCCTTAATTATTCTTGCCCTACGTCTAAAAGGAACCTCTTCCGATTCGCAGCTTTTTCGCAAAGTCCACTTTCCAGTCCCCTCAATTGATAATAGGGAAGATAATTTCGAACCCTCGGTGTTCCTGATACTTATTAAGTATAGTAAAGATACCGTAGAGATTCCAACTTGATGCAATTGCTGATGGAGTACTCGTAAATCCGATTAATCAAACGAACTGTCAATAAATCCTTCAAAGTTAGAGAATTTGAGTCAACGTAGTTTTCCAATGCAGAGGACAAGGCTTTCGTTCAAACGACATCGTCAACGTTGGATCAACACTATAGTTCAACAGCTTGTATATATATATATCTCGTCGATGCAACTTTTTTGCTTGACGAGCAAACGGTTGGTGTCAACAATTATCTAAAATTATGCAACACGTTTTGTAACAACGATTCAACAGGATTAATGGTCGTTATTGTTTTGTAAAGTTAACGCGTACTAAAAATACTCATAGGTCTCTCCTTCGATTCGTCAAACTTTCTCGGCACGTATTTTTCATTTTGTTTGTTTTGTTTGAGGTAGTATTTATCGCAGCGTCATCTACTCGGTACTGCAAACGGGACACTGTAAAATCGGCAGCGATGTCATTCACTTTTTTTTCTTTTTGTTTTCGTTCTGTTGCTCCAATTAGCCAGTTGGCATCGCGCACTATTGCCAACCTGTTCACCCAAAATGAATCGTGTCCTTGAAATAGTTGTATTGATCAACGTAGACGCGTGAGAAAGATTTCCACAGCCGGATTTTTGTTTCGTCGTAACAACAGTATCAGTGCCCAATATTTCTGTATCGAGGATTCGTATGTTTTTGTATCGTTTAACAAGGTGGAATGAATTTTAATTGTTTATACGTATTATTCTTCGTAATCGTTCTCCATTTTCTTCGAAAGGTAAATATATTGCTGCATTTTCTTTGGAGTGTATAATCCATCAATAATTTTCGTCTCGTTTCAACTTTTGTTTATTCATCGATCTGATATTTAGCATTATTCGATTCTCAGGTTTTTAGCAACCCTTCGAGCGTCTTTCTTCACAAACAAAACACTGGATTGAATCAGTGATACATTCCGGAATAGTTCAGCAAGCTACGAAATGTTTCGCATCATTCCCATTGGGTATTCGATTCCTGGGAATTAGGAAAAGATTGACTCGGTGGAACATGATCAGTATCGAATATTCCTGATCGCCATCAATGTTTTCGGTGGTCCAACAGCGACAAGGTTTAAACGGATCGACCGGTCGATATGAAATAACGATTTTTCGATACGCACTCTTTCAGGGATTGGCACTTTTACGCACAGTGGTAAACGTTCTCCGAGTGACGTTACGAGCGTTCGACACAAGCGGCTTAAATGAAATTACTGTCGAGTCTACTGGACACGAGCTTTTCCCAGAGAACGCTGGAACGAGATACACGTACACAAGCACTCGTAGCGGGTTATGTAGGATACGGGGTTAGTGAGGGTGACTACGCTGCTGGTAGAAGAGAAAGAACGTACGGTAGAACCAGATGTGGCGCACCCTCGTTCAAGGTCGAGAAACACGCGAGATTACCAGTGGTGGTAAGTATTGTATAGAGCTCCGAGGCTTTTCCAGGGATACTCGAGAATCAACGTGAGAAAACACTTCGACCCACCCATCAATGTTTTCGAGGGAGTCATACGAGGCAAGGAAAACTAGGAGAAATCATTTATGCTAAAACCGTTTGGTATTGGATTCATAAACGTTGAAACGGTAATGATGAAACCTTCGTGTTTTCATGATCTTCGTTGCACTGTCTTTTTTTTTCCATCAATGTTCCTAGTTCATCAGGATTAACGAAAATTCTAGTTCAATCGTTATCAGAATTTGTAGATTACGGATTTTGACAGGTATTAGAAAGAATCGAACGAAGATTGGTGTAAAAAAAAATCTTTTTCCACTGCACTTCGGTCGTATCACTGTGAACTTTTCTTCTTACCCTTCCTCTCATACTGATCGCTTCAGAGAACCGTGAATCTACCACTGGGTCTCATTTCGCCATTGCTTCACAAACCGCTCTGGACGATCTTCAGTTCTTTATTCGTACAATGACGTTTTCGGATTCATGATTTCCATTCTTAATGAAAAATCACTGGACGATCTTCAACTTTTTCGTACGACGACGCGCTTGGATTGTTCACGAGCGCACGAACGTGAAAAACGGACAACTACTCCCGACTGGATAAACAATCACTGACAAACGAGAGTTTTCACTATCAGGTTTAACGTATCGCATCTTGCGACAAATTGAACTATTGAGATGTGCTCGTAGTCGATTCAGGTCGACCGTCTTCACTGCGGTAGATCGTAGACTCTTCGTTGAACAGGTACGCCACAGAATTCTCGCACTCTTGCATTCGATACCTTCTCTACTGGCGCACACCTTTTCGTGAACTTCCGCCGACCCCTCCTCTATATCTTTCTCCCTCCCTCTCTCCTTTACACCTCGTCAAATCTTCATGGGACACGACCTTTTTCAACCTTCCCATTTTCAAATTCTCATCAGTACTCCTAACAGGCCTTTTAACGATTTTGGATTTTTTAGTTGTCAATTTCTCGTTTGGACTCGTGCGTTTCTCTTGCTCGACCACTTTCCACTCCAAATCTATTCCTTTTTGGATAAGGTCTCTCCACACACATATGCACGTGGACTCTCAGCGTTCCCAAGGCGACTGCGCCAACACGGCTCTACGCCACAAAAGCTCATCGTCCTCTCCCCTCAGCCCTCGTTCCAACGCTTTACTCGGATCCCTCCTTCATCACTCGTGGTGCTAAATGGACCAACGATCATCCGCTATTACGAAGATCTCCGGAGAAACGAAAATCATTCGAGGACGAGAATAGTTGATCACGGCTAATGACCACTTTAAAGCTGCGTCATCGTACTTCCGTTTCAACAAAACCACCATTTTTTTCCAATCACTAAAAACTTACATTGAAATAAAAATTCTTTTGAATGTTTTTTTTTTTTTTTTCACCAAGTTGAATCGACTCAGATTTTTCATTTGCGAACAACAATAATGAACGACAGTTTTAACTTCCACTGGATGAATAGACGCCCGAAACGTGAGCATTGATTCGGTCCAGAATGGACGCAACATTGTGCGAGTGGTGGAAACGATCCTCGCGATTGCGCATCTCTCAGCGCAGAACAAACGCGGAAAACTCGAACGAATTTCCCAGGCACCACGTGGTCACAACTACGTACGTTCAAACTGGCGATCCATCAAATCGCTATTGCGCTGCGTCAATTTATTAAACCTTTTCTCATTTTGGGATTTCATCATTCCCGAACAATTGTTGTAATTAGTATTCGATAATGCAGATTAAATAATGAAACACCGGATTTTTGGGAGATGATGAAACATTTTATTTTCGTAAGAGGATAACAATCAATTTTTTTTTCAAATCAGAATCTATAGATTATATAATCATTTCAATGCGTACAATTAGGGAACTAATTAGTTTGATGTATCGAAGTATTTGGATGTATCGTGGACTTAAAAGACACGAAAAAAATTGACGTAACCTCAAAAACGTTCAAAACGAGTTTTCTCAGAGACCCTTAAGTTTATTAGGTCAAATCAAGCATCAGGCATTGGATAATTCATATACGCAGGTCGTAACGTTTTTGAATTTCATTTAAAATAAAAAATGTTTCTATCTCTTGAAAAAAAATCGCGATTCAAAAATCGCGGCTATTTTTCTCGCGTAGAGAAATTTGGCTTAAAATAGAAGATGAAACAAAATAAATAATTAGTCTTCAATGCGAGCATGTAAGCCTGCAATTTATTATTAAATCTTCAATTATTCCTACATAAATAATTTCAATGATAATATTCTGCTACTCTTGAGGTTACCTCTTCAGGAAATTGGTAGTCAAAATACTCACATTTTTTACGTATCTACCATGTTTCTTTTTTTTTTCGGTGTCAAAGATTTTCCTTTTTTCGTCATAATCATAAAAGGGTAATTTTTATCATCCGTGTCTCGACCAATCTTATTTATTTATTTACAAATACAATAAAAATAAAAAATGAATAAAAATCCAGGATCCCGTGGTTTTTGAAAAATTATTTATCGTTTTTGTTTTTTATGTACGATTCTGGATATCCGAACGTTTTTGAGGAATAAAACTGGCCCTCTAGAGTAGTGTGTTCAACGAGCAATGGGAGGGTGATCGATACATTAAACCACCCATAAACGTCCATGGTCAGGAAGGTAACCGGGCGAAAAACTCTCGGTAAAGTCGGTTCTTCACTGGGAACTGTAAGCTTGCGCTCTCTGTGCTCAAGCTTTAGAATTATCAAGAACGGTCGGGTCGAGATTACAGACGATATAATTACAAATTTGAGCCAGAGAAAAATTAATCCGTTAATTATTAATTAAATTAACGTTAATTAAAATTTAAGTTAATTAAAAATTAATTTAATTAAAATAATTAATTAAAATTAATAGAGAAAAATTAATTTAAATTTAACAATTTAAAATCTTGATTTTAAATTGTTAAATTGTGATATGAAAGACAATCAAAGTAGGGGGGGGGGGGGGGGTGTCAAAAAAATTCAAACGTAAAACTATTTATAGATAACGATAAAAACTTTTGGAAGATTGTATCTGCATGTTTTGAAATTTTGAATGAATTTTCTAAAAAAAATATTCATGTTCAGCAGTAATGATGTTTGAATCAGTTTTTATTAATTTTTTGTTCTAATAGTTAAATGAGATAAATAAACACTTTTCCGTTGAAGCGTTGGTTACTGATAAAATAATTTAAAAAAAAGAATTCTTTTGTCTAGTTTTATTGAAAATAAAAATTTGGAAAAATTAGGGGGATTTTTGCTGGAGATAACGAAATTTCCCCTACTATTTCTACGATCGGTAATACAGTTTTCCCTGCGAAAGAGAGACCAGCAAAATTGAGCTTATCAGCGGACTGGATCAAGCAACATAAATCCGTTAATTTCCGGAATTAAACAATCAGATTATACTCCGTATATTAATTCACGATTCTTTTCTTTCAATGAAACATTGTGGTAAGTTAGTGTGGGTATTAATTTAAATGGGGGTTGAATAGTCGTGCAGACGTTTTTAATTATAGGGTGTTGCATGCTCAGGAAGATCGATAAACGGGTCACGAAATTTCGGTCGAAGTAATAATTTAAAAAGGGGCCAATTAGTGGAATTAGACGTTACGTATGTTTGAACTGATCAGAGGACGTTCCAGAGGTGAATGGATTTTTATAATTGTACACTTGAAAAATGCATTTGAATGAATTTGAATGAATTTGAAAAATGAATTTGAATGAATTTGAAAAATGAATTTGAATGAATTTGAAAAATGAATTTGAATGAATTTGAAAAATGAATTTGAAAAATGAATTTGAATGAATTTGAAAAATGAATTTGAACGAATTTGAAAAATGAATTTGAATGAATTTGAAAAATGAATTTGAATAAATTTGAAAAATGAATTTGAATGAATTTGAAAAATGAATTTGAATGACAACCCTGTCATATAAATTCATTTGGCTTAAATTGGCTTTTCACCATTTTCAAAATCATGAATTTCGAAATTTAATGCGACGGATTTTCGGGTTCAATTTAGGATTTATAAGAGAGCGTTATTTGAGGCTTTCCACCGTGAGCAACCCTATGAGGCACACGAGGTCTCACCGGCCGGAAGCGAAGACTGAATTTCAGAGTTCTCGAGTACAGAAGTTTCAACAGCGTGCTCTCGTACTACCGAGACACAATAGCAACAAAGGAGGGTTAGGGGTTTCGGGGGGAGGGGATAAGTGATCTCGAGGGATGAAAATGCGGACAAAGTCTGGGGGTTAGTTTTCGAAACATCCAAGCCTCGTACAAATCAGACACGAACGAGTTGGTTGTTGAAAAATGAGGTTGTTTTAAATAGGTCGTGTCACCGACCGCCAAAGTAACATATTCCACACGTGACTAAAGTTTCCTCGATTTAATACACTTTGAAACATTCTCATTATACAGGGTGACCGATAATACGACTTGAAGAGAATTTTCCGAAGGGACTTTTAGAGGTCAGGAGGAAAATTTTAGAGGTCATTTGAATCGAACGAAGACCCCTTAAGAGTTAAAATTGAGGACTCGCTGAGGTTTAATTATTTTGCAATTTTTTAAAGAAATTTTTAGAATGTTCAATAATTGGACACGAAGGGTGTATCAACTTTCAGAAGAGTTTCGATTAAATATTCAGAGCGGATTTTTTTTTTTAATGAAATATTTTTTAGAAAAAATAAAATTATCAAGTTTTGCGTATTTTAATTCTACGAAGGTCAATTCTTTGTTTTTTCTAAATAAATGATACCATCTTCGAGAAAACTGTGTTTGAAAATTTGTAAGATTATGTTGATTTTTCACACGTCCTTATTAATATTTCATCTTTAATCTTAAATAAAGATTAAATATTAATAAGTTAATTTAATAAATTATTAAATTAACTTATTAATTATTTTAATTGGACGTTATTTTTTTGTTAATTTTACATTAATAATAAATATGAATTATTAGGCAAGTTTTATCGAACATCTCGTTCGATAAAAAAATAATGTTGAGGGAACACGTCACTCTGCACATATATTTTAATAATCAAAATCAATACTTATTAATACCAATGTAAATTCGTTCGCGTGATTTCCATTTTCTTAGAAGGTAGATGAAATAATAAATGAGTTTAATAATTCAATCGCAATGAAAAAACAATATTCCTATCGGGTCATCGATTGGTGAAAAGGTACACGAGGCTATCTATGACTTATCTTTTCATTCCAACGAATTCGAAGAAACCGTTCAAAATTCAACACTAGCCTTACAATAGGGCTACTTTTAATAAATAAATAAAATATAAACATTATATTTATATAAATAAAAATATATAATATTCAATATTATTATTAAATATCCAATAAAATTAATAAATAAATAACTATAAAAAATGCATGGTTGTCATATTTCAAATAAAGATAATTCCTCGAATATAATTTATTATTAATCTTAATTATTAGGGTTAATAAATTAATCAAAAAAAATATATATATACTTCGATGACATTTAAATGGCTATTTTTTAATTTCCTAAAAACCCTCAAAATTGTATTTATTTTTCCCAACAAATTCCTCACTTTTGAATACCTAAAAAATTACAGATTTTCAGTCACAACTCAGAGTTCAACAATTTGTTGCATTTTAGCTTTCCCACGCATTTTCCAAGGAATACATCATTTTATTAATAATTCTCAATAATCAGGAAACTCCATTAGCGAGTTAAACGAAATACCTACAATTTTGGAACACCAAACAGCAGTTATGGACAAAATCGTTGATCCGTTCGAGTAGCGTTATCGCATCATCATCAAACATCAAGGATATCAGGTTTTGCGAAGGTGCTTTGACAGCTGATTTTCAACGATCAAGATTCTCGCTTATATAGCTCGTATTTAGAAAGACGATTTCTAAAAACGAGCGCAATTAAACGGCACTTAAAATCTCCCATGGATAATCAAAAAGCAATCGCTAAAAATGATTCGTTTATCAGCCCATCGCGGAAAATTTAATTTTGGAGGAACAGGAACGAGCTGAAGCTTCTTTGATTGCTTCATCATGAGTTCGGTTGACGAAGAGCCCTACGATATCACGATTTCATGTCTCGTAACGACAATTTTATTGATCCCCATTCCGGACGTTTGTCCATTCACCTTGTCTCCCTCAGTAATCATTCAGGCACGCCCAAAGTGTTTTTTCGCTTCTCGAATGAGGGAACGAAAAAAATATCCGCGTCTGATAAATAAATGCTGACTGTTTCGATTAAAGTATTATTGGATCAATGTTAATAAATCGACAAAAGCTTTGGCAATTTGAAAAGCTGTCGTTCTGGATGGAATAATAATATATCAATTTAAATTATTCATTAATAATCTGCTAAAAATCATGGTTCATCTTTGTCACATACTTTTCAAGGGGAAATAGTTGTTTTTTTAAATTTTTCTTATTTTTAATATATTTTTTCATCAAGTATTGAGCAAGTCGCGGAAAAAGCTTTTTTTTGTTTTTTTTTTTTCAAAAAATATAGCGTAGGTAAAAATTATGGGATTTTTGTTTTTCAATAGGAGTTTGTTAAAGAAATAAAGTTGCTGCTCTGTAGAGAAAAGAATATTATATTCATGTAGGAAATAATTATGAAGTATAATTAATTATTAGTTACGTAATGATTAATTAATTATTAATTATTATTAATTATTTCATTATAATTATAATTTGAGAAATTTCGGTATAACATTTTTGCAAAAACGAATCCTTCAACTTCTAAGAACAAAAAATGACTAAACGTTTTCGAAATATAAGTATCGAGACTTGGATGTTTGAGTTTCGTAAAGAAAACACTCGAGAGAGAAAAGTCTCCATCCCGTTTTATTTTGCGTGTACGTAACCGATGAAAATCGAGACGGATAGCAAAAATAGAAACTTCGGTCGATAATAATTGTGTCAAGTGTGAGCCCTTGAGGCTTTCGGGACGGGCCAGCGCGCTCCTGCGATCTTTTCACACGTTACTGTTGCGAAACGAAAGAAAATGCCTGCGAGTACACCTACATGATAAACTTCCGATGTGAATCATGACCTCGTCAGCGATCCGGACGAACTCCAGTAGCATTTAGTCGATGTTGAATTTAGGTAATTCATTCTTTCCTTATCTGCTGATGAAGCTGGTTTTTTTTTTATAGCTGTTTCCAAAGATATCAACTTTTTATTTTGTTTAAAAATTATCCAAGAGGAAGGTTTAGAAAAAAAAAAAAAAAATTCTTTATTAATGAAACAAGGCGCGATAACAGATTTTATCATTACATTTTTTGGAGTCCTTAAATAAAGCACGATAACAGATTTCATCAGTTTCGAAAATAAACGTGATAAAAAAAGAACGTTGGTATTGTACAGCCTCGAAATTATCCTGATATCAGATAACTGTCGAAACTTTTTCGATCGGTTGAATAATTATAGAGTCCGCACAGAAAGTACATTAAATAATAAAAAAAAAAGTGAGCATGTAAAAGGAAGTAAAAATAGCAAGTATTTTTCTATTTTTCAGTTAATTACGTTAACTTTTAACCAAAGAGTTATTACTTTTCGAATAACATCTTTTGAATAACAATTTAAATATTAATAATGGTCTGAATATTATTTTAATGATATTCAGATCATTATTAGTAATATTAGTAATGATCTGAATATTATTAAAATAATATTCAGATATTATTTTAATAATATTTTAATATTAACAAAAAAAATTTTTTTAATTATTAATAATGATCTGAATATCATTTTAATAATATTCAGATCACTATTAATATTTATTTTTATTTATTTTTATTTTAATACAAGATAAGACAATGTTCCACTGGAATCTACGATTTTTCCTAATTTGCTGTTTCCCCACTGGAAATACATATACGAGTAGAAAAGCTCGTAAAGAAAAAGCAGTGAAAGTGAAGCTCCGAGCTGGCACGTTGGAGTATCCTAGAAAATGCAAGCCGTCGAAATACTTGGGAAAGAGGAAGACGGTGCGGGAGTGAAAGAGCCAGCAGGAGGAGAAAGAGGAGGGGAGGGGGGACGGTTAGTTAGTTCGGAGCATGTACGAGTAATCACGAAGAGCTTAAGCCAAGGAAGGAGGACAAAGAAAAAGATACCGCATTGGGTTGGCCGGTAGATAAAATAATCGGATTTTCGATTTTTAATCGGATTTAAAAAACGAGCTTTTTAGCATATCGAATTTTCTTTTATGAATAAAATCAACAGCTTTATTCAATCAATAATTGAACGATAAAGTTAATTTGGTAAAGATAATTAATCGGAGTAACGAACTGTAATAAGCAGTAATTGTATTGCCGTTTTCGTAATTGAATCGAATCTTGAAAATACACGAATTGATGGAGACAGCCCAATTGATGGAAACTCGACATAACGGAGCAGTACAATCTCCTAATGAGCAAAAGCACTACACGTCACTCGAAGAATTCGATAGGGCTTCGGATAAACTCGATTGACCTGGACGCGAGAAATACGAGGTCAGGAATATCCAGAAATAATTGAAACGTTATATATATGCCATCCAGACATCAAATTGTACGAATCGTAATTTTTTTTTCAATGTTTATAATTTCAGTAGTTTTTATAAATATTTTTATATACATAAAAACAGTTATAAATATTTTATTTTACGATTTTACTCGTCAGCAGTGTCAAATTTTCGTCGAGTCGCATTAAGAGCTAGTGGAAGCTTATCGCGGTCGGTAAAGCAGAGCGAAGTAATAGATAGCCTGATCGACTTTTTCAGATATTAATAAAATTAAACCAGACGATTTTAAACGAACAGACGAACAGCTGTCGTCTCATCGATTTTCTTAAATTCATTTTTAAAAAAAGATAGTAATTAATAGCCATATTCAAAAACATTCATTTTGCGACCTTGATTATTTGATTCCTTTTCATATTAGCTGTAGCAAAAAGAAATCCATGATTGTTCCAATAGATGGCTTTCGTTATCCGTATCTCGCATTGTACAATGTCCGATCTGGTTACACCAGATAGCGTTCGAACGATTACATTTCGTACCGTACAAACTTTATCGACAGTTTAGTGATTGGTTGACTCAGTTTCTGATTAGTTGACTCCAAAAAATAATGGATATCTTTTTACTACACCTCGTAAATCTTTCTCGACATTCGGCTCGTCGAGGCGCTCGGAAGACGAGCGATAAAGTTTTCGCGCAGGTAGCTACCGACTCGT
>JAPYZI010004293.1:0-23407 GCA_030523105.1 Ophioninae sp. A BG-2022a
TATATATACACATTGCAATGAATAGTCAAATAAAAATGCAATTTGATGCTGAATTGCAGTCATTTAATTAGAAGTACTCTATTGGATGCAGAATTACAATCAATTGATGAAAAAACGAGCATTTTTATGCAGAGTTGCAAACAATTGACGAAATTTCTTTCGCGTCTGAAGATGATATTAAAAATGGAAAAATAAAATAAATAGGGATGATCACTGTTGGATACTCCGGGAGAGATGGCCAATCGTAATTTTTAAATATAATTGATGTAATACGTATATTCGTTATTAATTGTTGATATGAAAATATCATTAATTTTGATTAATTCAATGATTATAATGCATTTTTAATAATTTATGGGCCTGCACTTTGATGATAAACAAAATTGAAGTTTCACTTGCGATAAAAATTGTTGTTTTATTTATTATGGTTGTAATGATTAACCGTTGAAATGCTTGTTATTCATCAATGGTTGTTTTATTCTTCGACTAGATTTTGACGCCTCCGGACTTACCGTATTTAAAACGAATTAAAAAACAGAAAAAAACGACAGGTAATATTTGCAATGTTTCGACGATAGGGTTCAAAATACCGGTTCATTTCGCAGAGAATCTTCATTGTACGACAATTTTCCTCACCCTCCTCATGTCGAATATAAAAATGGATTGTGAACGGGCGCGTACTCACGATTTATAGGGGTACGATTGTCGGCTAGAACAGGAGAGCGAACAGAAACGCCGATAAGGTTAGGTCTCCCCTCATGGCGGGGCCTTCGTTAAAGTTGTTCAACGCGGTGTGCTTTTGTAGTTCTCGAAACGATGAAGGAGTTAGGCAAAAAGGAAATCGTGAGGAAAAGAGAGAAAGAAAAAGAGAGATGTGAATAGAAAGAGAGAGAAAGAGAGAAAGGCAGAGAACCCACTGGGAACTCGGGAAACTCGTACCCGTCTGTTTTGTATGGTCTATACCTACTCTTCTTTCGGAACTTTTAGTTCCGTGTATGCTCGAGATATTGGTACGACGTTTGGCTGGACTACACGTTTTCTCGCTTCCGTGTAAAACTTGATCTTGTACTGTGCATATTGACACGTCTCTTCACCAGCAAATTTTGCGAGATCTCGAACTTATGAATGTGAGAGAGATACAGACAGCTTGATCCTTCGAAGCTCATACAGCTCGGTTCTTTCAACTTTAGCTGTATGTACATGACTACTGATAACTCAAGATAAACCTTGCACAATGTCATAAAATAAATAAAACGCAACAAATTTAACCTCGTATAAAATAAAAGTTAATAGTTTTCGAGATATTTGAAATTTAGCAATTTTCACAAAAATACCTAATTTTGAGTTTTTTAACCAGATTTTTAAAAGGGATGATGGAATGTCATTGATGATTTTTTTTCCTTTCTAGATGAGTCAATAAAGAAGCTTGATAATCAATAAAATATTTAAAAACATTTTTCGAATGTTACAACTATTATTTACTACTCAGGGGCTTAACTTTCTAAATTGTTTTCCATTGAATATTCTATTATAATTTATTTACTTGATATTGAATATTTTCGAATATTTTTTTACTTGTTAAATTTCGTGATTAGGTAATCTACAAGTAAAAGAAACGCTTCAGTGACATTTTAATGGTCATTTTTTAAACTATTTTCACAAACCTTCAAAATGAGGTATTTTTCGAAAAAATACTAAATTTTCGATAAATCAGAATAAACTTTTTTTTTTAATTCTGGAAGAGGGTATAGACCATTGGATTGGTTTGAGCAAAACGATATTGGGGCTAGTCAAAATGTCATGAATTACGCCCTTATGTTAGGTGGCTATAGTGCCATACAGTGACGAAGCGAAAAAAAGAGAAAATAAGAGAAAGCGGGGGAGGGGGTGTACACACACACACGGGGAGAGAGAGAGAGAGAGAGAGACAGACAGAGAGGTCGACGTAGCAAGAAAAAATGAACAGGCAAGCGTTTCGCGTTTACTCGAACGAAAAACTGTCGGACCGATGAATTTCCGGGCGGCGTGAGTGCGCATAAAAGTGCATGGTAAATTCTCTTCTCCTTCCCTCCATTTTGGTTCTGCAATATCGAGTGAACGCACCCGTACATGTGTAACGAACGTAACTCTCGTACGGCTGTATCTATCCCCGTGAACATATCGTACACCATATCGTATCCACATGCTATAATAAAATAACCTGATACTAACAGCCGTGACTTATATTCCCAATTTTTCGCCGCTGGTCATCGCTTCGTCGCAGTGCCAATTTTTTACGCCCGGCGTATATACTTGAAGATAAATGTCAAAGTATATTGCTTGGTAATTGTTCGGAAGTAGGGCTCCCCCTCTACATCGATCGTTAATCTCGTTTTTGGCCTTTTTTTCACGAAAATACATTATAACAATTAATGTTGAATGGAGGCATTGCCATGTCAGTGCCAAGTGGGCGAACTGTGAAATCTTTTATTCAGGGAGCCCACAGTACGCTATCGTGAAAAAAAAATAAGCATATTTCATTGTTCCATTATTTTAATGACGGTTTTTTCATAATCATTTATTTATTGTTATTACATTTTTAAAAAGACGTATTTATTGATAAATTTAATTACTTATATTATTCATGCTATTATACTTTTTGGAATGGGATTGAAGTTTGCATCGTTCGTATGAAATGCAATTTTTTTCTCTTATTTATTTTCATTATTATTCAACATTATTCTCTGTATATTTAGGTGGTGACTAACTAAATGAAATTTCCAGAATTTCAATGAGCTTCGTTTTTTTCATTTGCTAAATAAATACATTTTCAAAACGAAATAAAATAATTTTCGTTGTTTTTCAACGTTACAAACTACAATGCCATTTTTCGGAAAGCTTTTTATTCTTATCAGCTCTTTGTATTCCAGAGCGATTGGAAACTTTTTTTGATCCGAGTGTTTTCCCCTATTGTCAATACACTTGTTCCATATCTTCCCCGATTTGGTTCTATGTGAAATTTATTTTTCTAACAAAATCTTTCAGTTTTCCCTATCGATAAATTGCAAGCAAGTACAGAATATTGACACATCTGATAATTTATTGGAAAGAATTAAAGCAACGTGACGTATTAAAATTTGGCATAAGGTTAAAGCGTGAAGCTATTACGCCTGTCTACGTTCATTTTCACGCTAACCTCATTTATGGTTCAGGCCAGAAACTTTTCATACAGCCCTCGTAAGTGCGATAGATTCTTAGAAATTGCACATTCTATTGATTTTATTCCGCTATAGTACACGAGTAGTTATGTCGTCACAGTTGTTGGGGGAAGCAAAATACAACGGGACGTGATCGGTTTTATTTTATCGCCGACTCCCGACCGTATTTGATTCCGTGCATGTTCCACGCTTCCACGTGTGAAAAACAAATTTCGAGAGCGAAAAGTGGGACAACTTCTCTCTTCGTTACCGGTCACACATTCCACAGATTTTTGAGTGCTCTTGGCAGATTGTGTGTTTTTTTTTTCATCGAGATATCGCTATCACTGGGATTCTAGTGGATACAGCCTCGATTCTATGTGGCAAATGACATTAAGGTCATGCAGAAGATGTGTCACGTGAGTGCGAGAGATATAGTCGAAATATTTCAATTCCCGATTTCTCAACGAAAAAATATTTTTATTCCAAAATAAAAGCATCAACCTCTACGTCTGTAAATTCTAGGGATATTGATAACCGATTTTCCATTGAAAGCTTTATCCTCTGCGAAAAAACTGGATTTGAACATTTTTTAGGTTATGTCGATCTTTCTACATGTCCTTGATACATATATTTACATTTATTCACAATATTCACAATAGATATTGGTAGATGAGTGGTCTGGTTTTTTTTTCTTTCGGTAGTACTCCGAATGAAGGAACCTTGTGACGGTCGATACTTCGAGCGGTGACCGTTGCACCGACGCCGATTGAAGCATCAATCAATAATCCTGAGACCTGGATTAAAATTGGATTGAATGAAGTTGGATTAAATGTCAGGTTAGGAGTGCAGGGAGGGAGTGATAGGAGAGAGTTCAGTTGGGAAGATAGGTGAAAACCTCCGTAGGTATTTTGAAGCTCAGAAAAGAAACATGCGCGTGGTGTAAATCCGGGGAGATAGTCTTACTAACTTTGAAGACCTATTGCCATGATGAATGAAACAACCATTTTATTTGAAAACGAATCTTCAATTATATTTGTTATAGGATCTTAACATTAATCAAAAATATCAATAACATCAATGACGAGCAATGCATTTCAACAAATCAATCAATTAAACTCATCAAATAAATGATGTAAATTATTGAACCAATCAAAATCAATAAAAATACGTTGTAAAACCTCGATAGTAAAACTTGATCAACAAGCCGAATAATATCAATTATTTGGAAAATTACATAACAAGAGTAGTTACGTCAATAATGAAAAAATTACATTACATTAATTCCATATTTAAATATTTAAAAAACCATTACGATTGGCCATCCTTCTCGGTGTGTCGGAATGTGCTAGCGATAAAACTCGTGGAGAGACATGCTCTTTTCTCTTTGTCATTCTTTCTTGTTCCACATCTTAGATGTCTCAAACTTCTTTTGGTCTCTTCTTTTACCATCGTTCCTCACTTTCGAATACATTTCTCATACATCAAAGGAGCATTTATCTTTTTCGCACGTTTACCGATCTCGTTTCATTTGCTTCAACGTTTACCTACCTACTTATTCTTTAATTCTTTTTTTAGCAGATGAGCTCACCAACTCTTGTTCCCGGCTACGAAACGAACTATTAGATTGTTTGTAATGCCATCGGTTTGTGATGACTCGAACTTTTTCTACTGGCTATGTCTGCAGCTTCACCCTATATATATAAATACAAAAATCTTCATGAATCCTTCATTTCGAGCAACGCCATTTTTTCTTAATATTTAATTTTTTACGCATACCCATCCGTGCTAATAGAAACACACACGCACTGACACACACAAACACACACACATAAATATACGCCTTATATGTGATGTCGAGATAATATGGTGTGCATTCGCGAAAGCCGATAACCACGACGTTGACACAGGGCTTTAAACCAATTTACAAAGCTGCCTGGTGAAATTTACATGCCCAGGGGAATAGCACTGCGTACAGCTATATATATATATATAATCGTTTAGGTACGTGTCTGTGTGTATTTATACCATTTTGTATGCACGAATGCCGACTCCACTATATCCACGTCCTCGGCACTCGGTTTTAATGAATGTATGGGTATCCGCGAGATCCCGCATGGAAATCCCTTATGGACCTCTATCTCGTCTCTACTTCACTCCGTGACTTTCGGTACATCCCACGGGGGAATGAAAGCGTATTTGAAAATATGGTGTTATTTAATGTATCAGAATAGATATCTGCAGTGACCTAATCTCGTTCATCGATCCCTACTTCAGAAGTGCAACGTTTACCCGGCTGTATTTTCAATAATTAAATTCCCTTATTGACGTAAGGGTTAAAATGAAAAAAAAAAAATGATAATAAAATGTTCGTATCGAAGATTGAACAAAAAATGCCAGTCTCTCAATCAACAACTGTTTTTTTTTTTTGCGTTATGGAAACAAGGTTAAAATCATTTCAGTCCGTCGATCGTTCGACAATCGAAATTCCATGAAAGCTGAAATTGAATTCGAAACAGGAGAAACGATCGTTTCCGTACGGACGGAACTGTTTTTCGTCTCTAAAAATAACAAAATCGAAACTAGTTTGCTTTTTCATCGTCGCGTGATTCATTCACTTTTTGCCGATTGATTCGCTCTTCCAACGCTCATATTATTGTCGTTCTATCCTGTATATTGAACCGGCAAAAAAAAAAAACAAACAGAAAAATAAAAACAGACACACAACAAAAATCACCAAACGAACGACATGTGTCATTGGTTCACCGCGCTACCGTACGTTACTCATCCTGCGTCACGTACAATTTTTTTTTTATTTGCTTAATTATCATTTTTATTATGCTGCTTTCTCAAACGAACACTATGATGGACCACTGGACGTTTGTTCACGAACGTTGAACGATTCGTCTATCATCATACCCCCGCCTCCTCCCTCGTCCCATATTCGCGTTTGAGCACTCCCTATGGGAACGTAAACCCTGTTTAATTTGTCGCACGTTTTCCGGAATATGATCCGTGCACTTACTAAAGTGAATTTTCAAATTTCACAGACTCCGCACATTGGATTTTCGGTATTTTTTTTACATTGGTATACTTACCCCCATATATATTGACATTATCGGGCATTTTGCATATTTAGGTTGTTTTGATAGATGTAATGGTCAGACGTGTTTTATTGTGCTTGGCGATTTTTTGCTGTCGAAAATGATAATGCACAATGAAATTTGTTTTTTTGGGCAAAAACATCACCTCAAGCCAAACATCAACATCAACATGCCTCAGCCACCGTATTCACCGAACTCAGTCCTCCGTGACTTTTTTTCGCTCACAAAAATGAAAAGAGCCATGAAAGGATGGAGATTTGGCACGGTTGAGGAGATAAAGACCGCATCGCTGGGAAAACTTCAGACTGTACCAAAAAGTCCATATCAGAAGTGCTTCGAGGATTGGAAAAAGAACTGGCACGAGTACATCATATCTGAGGGTGATTGTTTTCAAGAGGACAAAATAGATATTTGTGAATAAATGAATATGTTACGCGAAAAAATAAAAAGTTTCCTTACTTTTTTAACATACCTCGTATATGTATGCACAACTTAAGTCACATGTATTAAACACCCTATAAGTTGTTTCTCTGGATACAAAATCGAATATCTCGGCGAAAAAAAATTGTGCACCAATTTACCAAACGGCGTTTTGAAGAGGACGAAGCCCGCTTCATTAGGCTGTTTTATTCTTGTTTTTGCGATTTTTTTTTAGCCGGTATTTCTATTCGAAAATGACGTTTTTTTAAAGGATTTTGGTAGGTAGAAAAATTGGGTGCTGGACTATGCAAAATAGCGATGTAGCCATTTATCAATAAGATCTTGAAGAACGACACTGTCAGCTGTTATTATTAGGTGGAAGGGTCTTTTGTACATCTGAACGTTACAGTCCGAAAAATTGATCGATCGTGAAATTATAAGTTCGTGAAGTCGAATGAGTTAAGTTAGGAAACTTAAGGGCGACGGTCTTGTTTATCTTCAGGTAAAATACCACTACTTTCCTAAAACCACTATTGAAAAAGTCCTAAAACCACCATAATTACTCAATCAAATTGAGTTTCATCAATCTTAGATAATGGAGCCAAATTTGATTGAAATGACCTCAAGAATGACCCCTTTCAAGGAATAGGTCGAGTTACCGGTCATCCCATATGCGCAAACAGATGCTGTCATAGCTGTCGGATGCATGAGGCTGCATGTAATCTGACATCTCTATATACGCTGCCCCCCCCCAAACATGTGAAGTTCAAGCTGGACGCCAAATGTTCTGAATACTCCTTGATACGTAGTGGTGCTCTTCGATATGATTGATTATCTCTTCGAATGATCATTGCTCGGGTGATTCTAACCTTTCTTTCACCTTCAAATTCAGATAGAGTTTTCATAACGTTTTCATAACGTTTTCATATCGGCAGCAAAGATCGTTTTATATTCAAGCGAGAAAGTGGATGAAGCTTAATTATAAAAATATTGGATTCGCATAACGTTCGTGTCGACTTTTCAATCTACCCTGGAAGTCTTTTTAAACTAGAACCAAATAGCGATTTCTCAACGATTTTTTTTCTCGATTTAATCGTTTTCAAATAAGTATTAATTAAAAACTGCGGATGTAAAAAATGGTTTGTCGAAAGCCAGATGGGGCAAGCACAGATATGAATAGGACGGAACTCACAAGCAAGGGGTTGCTAGCATAACTCGCTTGAGGTTCGCCAATTGTTCGCGAGAGTTTTCTCTGATGTAATAGCTTACGTAAAAGTGCATATATACAGGGTGGTCCGAGAAGTGACGTCCAAACACAAACTTTGGATGCCTTATATTCAGGAATTTCCCAATCATCCCAATGTATATTCTGCGATTTTCAGTGATTTAGCATGTAGCTTTTTTTATAATATTTTTTTCCTAATTTTTAGCTGAGTTCGGTGTCGATTTTTTTTTACTTTTACTATGGACGTATGAGGATATTTTTATTTGTTGACAATTAATTGCAAAGTAAAAATTATGGTTTACCTAACAAGGAACCCATTTCCGGTGTACCTCTCCAATTTCCTCTATCCTTGGATGTGTTATTCTTCATCGATATGTAACGAACAATTTTGAGGGCTGGAACTCACCATCAAGAATAAGCGACCTCTGAGTGATTTTCGCACTTTTGCAGTCCGATCAAGAAATTCAGATGAAAGTAATTCGCAAGCAGTGCTTATAGCGAATAGTAGAAGTGCTTATAGCCAATTTCTATTTCCGTGAGGAGGGGTAGAGACAATAATATAATTGTTGAAAGTAAAAAAATGTCCTTAAAACTGTTTTAAGGGATGAAACGTTCCGCCAATAAAAACAAATAATACAAGTCCCTTATATCTCAATGAAGAACGTACCCAAAAAAATGAACAAAATCACCGAGAGATACCGGAAACGGTTTTCTTCCAAGCTTTATGGAACATGAATGTAATTTCGTCGAAATTTAAACATTTTTGTCTGATGGCAGTATATGAAAAAGTTCAAAAAATCGGAAAGAATATTTAAAATGGCGGCGATTTAGATCACCAGCGGTGATTCAGATACTCCCCAATATTAGGCATCTAAATTTAACTTTTGGACGTTATCACTCCCGCCACCCTGTATACGTGTATACATATATATCAGTGCAAGCGTGTATGACCTGCACTTGGTCCAATGCCGACCTACGGGAATAAAGAGTACAGGGAAAACGGTGCACTGGGGCGAGGATCACTCTCCACTCACTGCTCCGCCCTACCTACCTGCCTCGTTGCTAAATCGTGAATGTGCACATTCGCGTCCCTCTCGCCGATGTAGAGAACCCCGGCGAGCGAGCGCCTCTGAGCCGATTACACCGTGTGCTCGGCTGGCCTCCCATTCATCGTACAAAAGGGGGTGAAAGTACCGGAAACGCCATTGCCGGATTGCCCCGCAAGGTAAACGACGAAAAGGGCCAGGAGAAAGAGAGCAAAAGGAAAAGCGGAAATGTAGCCAGAAAGATGAACACACACGAAAAGGGCAGGACTGGGGGGGGGGGGGGGGGGGAAAAAAAGGGGGGGGGAAGGACAAAAAGGGGTTTGATGGATTATGTTTTATTTTCAAAAACGAGTTAAAAGGACAGTTAAATATTACAATTGGAAATAACAAAATTGAAGAATTTGTGAAAGGACGGTGACGTAAAGTCTATATAATCCAAAAGTTATAGTAAAGTACATTATTTCAAAAGTTAAAGGAAAAAATTATTTTTCCTTTTAAGGCGCACTATCCTTTTACACCCTAAATAACTTCATTATTTTTCTGATCGACCGAGAGTTTATTATTTGAAAATAATATAATTAGTATTGAAATGAACATATTGATTGAATTAAAGAATAACGTAATTAATAATAGTACTTATTTTTTAAAATATAATATATTTGATGCATGATATAATTATTTTGAATAGGAAATTGAATAGAAAAGACCCCCGAAAATTCTGCCCATCCTCTCAAGCATTGATGCTTCAATCGATTTTTCTCTGTTCCGAGCCTAGACAAATGTTTTATTCACTGCTTCAACACACAAATTCCAGGCTGCGAGACCCTGCAGATACGGAATTTCGACAGAGGACGATGTGGATTTTGGAATTTGTTTGATTTACGAGAATTCTACGAGAGGAGTACTGCAAATTCATTTCCTCTTACTTTTCGTCCGTTATTTTTTTTTCTCGTTCTCTAGTCGCATCGGTTCGTTTCCTTTGACCTATTGTTTCGTTTCGTATATTTGCAGACACATGCAGACTCATCGAACTTGAAAGGTCCTTCTGTTTGTTCAGTTTATTTGAAAAAGTTGCAATTTTACGATTATATAAATAACTGATTATATATAATAAAACGACTCGAAGAGAAATGAGAAAAAGCCATTGGAAAATTATATCCACAATATGGAAAAATACAATGAATTTTTCGGTAATTATTGATAATTAAAACATAATTCGAATGCATTAATCAAATTTAGAAAATGAGATACTTTTTAGTTGAACATTTGGAACAGATTTACAGTCACTGATAAACCTCAGTCAAGTACGTGCCAACATCGACGAATTTAACTTTAAGTATTACGGAAAGTGGCCTTTCGTTCATGTCCGATGTATCGAAAGCGACATTTTTCGACAAGTAGCATGCAGGTAAATTAATAATAGAAAAAATATAAATTTTCGATGTTTATTTTTGTTTGAATACTGATATTTTGGTAACTAAGTGTTTCATTAATCGCTTGTTAATCAATTAATTATTTTATGAATAACTGGCTAATTAATTAATTGTTCAATTGCTTGCTGATTGATTAATTGTTTATTAAAAGCAGCACTTAGAAAAGTGTGAAATTAAATTGTCAGATTATCTTCACGATCTGTTTGCTCGTAATGTATAGTGTGTCTTTTGTCAAACCGTCAGAGCAGTTTTAGTAAGTTTCTTAAAAAAACACATAATATTAAGGAGTATCAAAAAATCATTTTGAAATGTCGAAAGTGCTCTTGGGGAGATAGTGCGCATAGATGATATATGACACGTCGATCCAAAACGGTATATAAGTTTGATGAAAAAAAAATTTTTTTCGAGGATTGGATTTTTGGGTCAATATTTGGGTGAAAAGATTGAAATACGTCACCTTGTGTATACAGATAAAAGCTATAGCCCGGGGAGACCAATAATCTGGTCCGGGGGCTTTACCCGATTTCGGGCGTGTGCGAGCGTCGCGACGCCTCGGCTGACGTTGCTTCAGCATTACTCAGCTATTTCTTGCGCGTGAAAATCGTATTTTTCCTTAAGGGAAAGATCGAAACGCGTTCAAGCCTTATCCTTTGTTTTTCTCAAGCATTCTGCTTCGCCTCACATCCTCTGAGCTCAATACCCTTCTTTAAGGACGAGAAAAAGCGAGAGAGAGAGAGAGAGAGAGAGAATGATAAAAAGAAACCAAAAAGAAAAAGTTGACCAAACTTTTCATCCCAATGTCTCTACCAAATCGGTCTCTACGTTCGTCGATATTACACTCTTGGATTTCGAAACAACTTTTAACTCGCCCTTGTATAAAACGCAATATATCTGCAATTCCATCCCCTCTCTGTCGCCTTCAGTCTTTCGAAGAGTGGAAATTGAGAGGGTCGAAAAGTTTGTCCTTCCCCGATTCTACGTCGTTCTGAAGCTTGCCAAGGAATATATATGTAGAATCGAAATCTCGTAATCTTTTGGTTATACAGGGTGGCAAGAAAAATGACGTCTAAAAGTGAAATTTATTCGGCTTATATTATAAAGGTATCTTTATGAGACTTATTTATAAACTCCGTTTTTAATATTCTTTTAATGACTCTTTTAGCTACTGATGTCGAACAACAATTTTAAACTTTCTACTAAATTTCCATCCTGTTCCATAATACCTTGGTGAACCACAATTTTTTAGGTTGTGCTGGATACATTGGCAATTCGTTATTACGAACAATAAATAATTTCTCCGCAACTGTACATAGAAAAAAAATAATCAACATTGGTGACAGACGAAAAATACGAGTAACAAAATCATTAAAAAATTCAAATGATGTATATCAATAAACATACATAAGAGTGGTTCGGATTCCCCTCAGTATAAAACATTTGTATTTCACATTTGAGCGTCATGTTTGCGGCCTTATATTGAGGGTATTCAAATCACCCTTATCTATCGACGCATCATTAAATATTTAGTTTTATGAACGTTTTAAAATACTGATCGTTTTATGAACGTTTTAAAATACTGATCGCGAACAACGATTTTAAATTTTCGATAACGTTTCACTTGTGTTCAATAAGGCCTAGGTAAGCTCCAATTTTTCAAGTGGTATTGGACATTGTGTCAATTAATTATCACCAAAAAGAAATATCCACAAACTTTCCTAGTAACGGAAAGGAAGTAAAAACTGATGTCGTCTGAAAATGACGAAAAAAAATTGTATAAAAAAAGGTAATTCTTAAACTACTAAAAATCTCTGCACGTACATGATTTGGATATTCTTCAATATCAGCCATTTGAATTCAACGTTTAAAAGTCATTTTTCTGTCCACCCTGTGTATAAAAAAAACCACATAAAAAAACTTGGATGTATACTTTTCCGCTATCCCAAAATTGATATTTACAGACTCCCATGAAACTTTGGATCTATACTGGAAGGCACTGTGTGGATAACTCATGCAAAAGAGGGAGTCGGTCCCTACTATACTGCCGAAAAGAAGACATGAATCGTATGTCATATGTTACGAACGCGATTTGATAAAAAAAGAGGCTTTTTCGCCTCCAGAACGGTACTAGGGTTACACTTAGGATCTCATTTTCCAATACTATGCATAAGGAGAAAAGTCCAGCTTCCTTCAACCAGCCAATTGGTAATGATGCATATATGCCCACTTTCAACGACTTCAATAAATATCCATGGATGTGGATGAAACTTGATGCCCTGAAGTTTTTTGGTTCACTGAACCGGAATCTAAGCTCGGGGGTTGCAGCCTCCGAACGTCCGGTTTCTGGTGACAGATACGATAAAGCGTGTCATCGTTTCTCGTACGGTAAACAAAGTGAACGAAAATATTCTCCGTGGAGGATTCTCGGTGAGCCAACGTAGGAATATTGAAAGAAAAAGATCGGCGCATCACTTGCTGGCCAAGAAGTCATGTATAGACGCTTGACGTAAAGTTGTGACTCATCGAGCTGAGAAATATGTTTGATATGTGTCTTTCGATAGTAATGTATATGTGAAGCAGAAATTCCATTGAATAGTGTGATATTAGAACTAGAATTTAGAATTCTTATCTCAATGGTATCGCTAAAGTACGATCCTGAAATTAGGTTTCCCAGTAGCCCAATATCTGCCAATGATAACTAAAAATAAAAGATTATATATACACTTTGGATATCATACATCAATTATTAGATATCCTATATTACAACTTACTGATTAATTATAGGTACCCACGAATGTATTAATATTTGTAAACGAATGAAGTGACCAATGTGCCGAAATGTGTGAGTTTGAACAGGGCGAAGCGTTTCTTTTTTTTTTCAACGAAAGAAAGTAGATACTAATACAATCTACTTTTTAAATTCATGTATTAAAACAATTTAATGAGAATCCAGCCGTCCGTCTATCAATTTGAAACTGCCTCGTCAAATTACGGTCAATTCTAAAGAGCCGCTTAGAAAATCCGTGGATATATAGTATCCCGTTCTGCCCTACCAACGGCGATGAAGTACCATTACCCCTTAATTTAAGAAATTTGATGAAAGTAGTCGTTCGTCCATCAACTTGACATTGCCTGGTCAAATTTTGTTAAAATCTGATGACTCGTTTCGAAGATCGGTGGGTACCTAGTATCTTGTTTTGCTCTACTGACGGCGATGAGATACCGTACCCCCTTAATTTAAGAAATTTAATGAGGGCAGTCATTCGTCTAGCAACTTGACATTGGCCTGGTGAAATTTCGTTAAATTCTGAGGAGTCATTCAGGAAATTGGTGGGTATCAACTATCCTGTTCTGCCGTACCGACGGCGATGGAATACCGTTACATCTTAATAGACGATAATTGTTATGGAATTGATTTAGGCTATGTAATCTGCAAGGTGGCATTCACGCTGAAAAAAAAAGATAAGTGCGGCGTCACCGATCAGTGGGCCAACTAGATGGATAACTCAATGACGTTGTCTAGTAGGGTTGGGTGAGACTTATAATTGTCCAATACATCGTTACATATTCGTAGCTACCGAGAGGCTTCGTAAAGAAGAGCAGCAGAGAAACAGGGGTAGAGAGAGCAGAAAGATAGACCAGTGATACGTGAACCGACGATATCGTCGCCAGGGCGAATCGAATTTTCCAAACTGGTTTACGTAATCGATCTAGGACTTGGGTTGCTTTACGAGGGGTGAGCCCATCTCCAGGAAAGTTAAGTACCGTTAGTGATAGAGCGAAAATAAAAATTGCCGAGTTACGGTGCTTAGGAAGAATTTAATGACTTCGCCCGCCAGCCATTGATTATTTTACTCAAGAGCTTCGAATAATTATTGCCGCAGGGCTTTGGTGCATTTTATACACGTCCATTATTCGTGGTGGATTTGGAAACTTGAAAATCTCTCTATTCTTCTTCAGTCAAATCTCTACGATAGCTCAAGCTTCCTCGGGATAATCTTGCTGTATATGTAATTTAATCTTGTGGTATCTAAGGGAACGATGAAGGAAGTGTTCTAGCTTTATCAAACTCCAAAATGTTGTTTTACGAATATATTTCGTATGAGGAAAAGAGACAAATTAGTCTCGTGAATTTTGAGCTTGATTTTAATATACATATGAAATATGTATAAAGACGGAATTTCAGTAAATATATGTTAAAACATATAAAGAAAAAGTATTACTATCGATTTTCAGGAGAGCTTTATGTAGTTACTAATTGGCGGAAAAGCTCCAGTTCGTAATTATTCACTCTAACAAAAAAACCATTTTTCAACTGTTGTTTGAAAAAGCAACAACAGTTGCTTTATTATCTACTTCTGCTTATCAACGAAAGTAATTTCTGATTACGAGTCATGATTTAAATTGAATAATAATTACTTCAATAATAATTAATTCAAAATCATTAAAATTGAGAGCAATTAGTTCAATATCAATTAATTTGATAATAATTCATTCAATATCAATTAATTGGATAATAATTTATTTAATAACAAGAATAAATATTAAGTTGTAAATCTCGGAAGGGACATACGGGTAGTTTTCGGTAGTCCTCGAAAAAAAAAACGGATATCGACCTGTCAGACGAAACGTTATTCCCTGATGGCTGTCATCGTTACTTCCCATCGGCTTTTTCCGCACGCAAGCACGAAAATCGTGTCGTGTTTTGCAGCGGCTGTCACGGGGAGTCTCGTCGTTGTCCGAACCACTTCCGCGACGTGCTTCGTCAATATGCAGATACCTACGTAAGGAGAATGAATTTTTCATATAATAGCCATGATTTTTTTTTCCAATTGGTTAAACTATATTTCTATACTTCCATAACGTCCTATCGCAAAATCGAGCTTTTATTATCGATCTTGACGAACAAACACGTGATTACGAAATAATGTGTTCAGTACTTCTCGGCTCTGAAGGAATTACATTCCATGGATTTTCCACGCGGAATTAACATGTCATCAAGGTTATTTTATACGGTCACATAGGTACCATTTTATATTATATATCAATATTTTCAGACATAGGTATAAAACCCTAGTTATTTTCGTAACCATCTGATTACCTGTAGAAAGCAAAAAAGCGAAAATGCGGTAACTTTAATTTCCATCGCTTACGAGGCTTTACCCTTTTCGTCAGAAATGTAATTCAATTTTTAAGCAATCCAAAAAATCTTCATTCATGCCAGGAAACATTAAAAAATCTCATTTACAGACGGTGAAACTTACAGCGTAAAGAAGTACATTGTGATTTACGTCGGACACTCCATTCTTTTATATTTTACATTTATTATACTGAAATCAAGGAAAGTGTCAGAGAAATGATAATTGATCAAAAATCCTGATAAAGTGCTGATAAAAAGATCAAGATGTCTGATCAGGTCCTTTTCGTAGCTTGAGCAAGATTTCTATTAGGGTTGATAATAAAAGTGTACATATTTTTGGCCGCACAAGTGAATTTGCAAAAGTGATGAATCAGTGATAGAAATACAGAAAGAGCGGAGGGAAGTTATTTGATTGATCTTTTTGCCATTTGGATAAAATTGTAATTCTACAAATAACAAACGCTGAAGTCTTCAATGTCCATTTAGATGGTTTCCAAATGTAATTGAATCGTGCAAGAGTAATTGACCGTTTGGTCGATGGGTGTTTCTGCCTTCGGCCTTATTAGTTCCGCATAACCGTATCGGGAATATTGTGTGCACAGTTCAGGTTCTCACATCGGCCTCGTATCCAGCATAAGCTGCGGTGATCACTTGGACCACGGTATTAACACGAGCCATAGGGCTGGAGATTTTGCTGTTGACGTTACACCTCCACACACAGCCTTCAACATCCAATCGTTGGGCATGCAAGATAAACTCGGAAGTGTATGGCACACAATCCTAACCAGGAAGCTTCAGTAGCAATAAGAATGAACAAACAACCGGAGGGAAGTAATATCAGAATTTCAAATCCCTCGCACAGAGATTGGGATATCATACGTCCGCATAATTCTTATACTGGAAATTTGTTAAATAAAATTCGGAAAATTATTTAAAAAATCATTTTCGTTGCAATCGAAGGATGCAAACTTTAAATTCAACGGGAATTGTATGTAATCGTTCAACGTGAACGTCCAAATAAGCTTGAAACTGGAAATTCACACGATCACACAAAAAAAAATAGTTTTTTTTTTTCATCAGGGATCAAACCTTGATCACTGTATATTTTTAGAAATTCTGGATTTCTCAATTCTAGGTTTTTGGATTCTCAAACGAAATGTAAAATCCGTTTAACCCCTCAGATTTTTGCCACAAACTCAAATAACTATATAATTCCTGGATTATTTGAGGTTTTACCTACAATAACTGTATACCTGTACTTGTAGAGTTATATGCGATTCTGGCTAAAACCCGATATGATTGGGTTAAATAAACTTCTGACTCGGTATCAACGACCCCAAAACATATTATAGCAAACTTGGTGCGGCTCCCAGAACAGAAGTTCCTTTTTGTGTTATCAAGATGCGTTTTATCGTAGAAATAATCGAATTACATCTGAGTCTCAAGTGAAATGAACAGGGAAACTGTATTTACGAGGGAACGAATCTCAGACATTGATTCTGGAATCCGTACGAAAGTTTGGATAATACGGATGTGGGAGTCGAGGTTTTCTCAGCTTTCCTCGGACCGCGAATGATTTCCCACGTTATCAGTGAAGTCCGGTCGACGGGCGGCCTCCGCGTGCGCGATCAAAGTTAATGGCAGTTCACGCCCACGCTTTACGCTGACAATGTGCAAACGTAACTTGGCACCGATATCAGACCCACATTTACACGCACACAGTTTGTTCAACGCTAGATGTGGGGTATATAGTAGATATATGTATAGTGCCAGTACATGGAATGGAGTCAGCATCCGGTCTCGGAAACAAGGCCTAGCCACACGTACCTTTATTGTCTTTGTCGCAAGAGAAACACGAGAGAGAGGGAGAGAGAGAAAGAGAGAGTGAGAAAATAAGGACGAAGGTGAAAGAGGGACCGGTTGGAAGCGGTTCATCAAGTCAAAGCATTGGCTAAACTTCATCGAATTACCGGAGGGGCTTGGGTAATCACGAGACCCCCAAACTCTGTGGGTTTCTCTATTTCCCTCCCACTGTGCCTGGGAATTAAGGCACTGCGCAATGTTGTGTGTTCTATACATGCAAAGGGCCGAAGTTGTGCATAAAATGATGAGTGGACGGGGGAGAAAGAAAGAGCGCTGGAGGAAGGCTTCAACAGGCCGATGAAACGAAATGGGGTCACCAATTGCATTGTATGTGCGAGCAAGTCCTAGGGCGGTTAGGAAAAAGGAAAGAGAGAGAGAGAGAGGGAGTTTCGAAGCAGTCTGCAACAACGCATACTGCACTTTTGACCCTCATGGAAAAGGGGCCGCGGAGGAGCCAACAGAAACGTCAGTTTTCTGAGGGCTTCTGGTTTAAAATGACGGGGCTATACGGGCACCCTGGTTCTTTTTTTTCACGTCCTGTTTTTTTGTTCCACTTTATAGAAGAACCAAAATGGGCACCCGCTCCAACAGGTATATTTATTATTACCCTTCCCTCTAATCCTTTTTTCCTCAGTCCCTGAAACTCGATGTTCTCTCCTTTGTACTCTTTGCCGTTATATATATCTCTCTCTCTCTCTCTCTATTTATCTTTCTTCCTCACTCTCCTTTTTTCACTTTTTAGTATTCCTTTTTCAGAGTTTTTGGTTGCAGTTTCTTTCAATTTTTGCACTGTTTTGTATTATTCAGTATGAGCTTGTATAAATCGTATAATTCTATTATTTTGTATTATGTACCCATATTCTGTATTATTTATAATGGTTTTTTAAATTATTTTAACTATTTTGTATTTATTTCGTTATTATTTTGTAGAATACAGCCAATTATAATATATTCAATCAAAATATATTCAAAATCAATCCGCCAATCTCTCAATCTATCTCTGATTCTCGATTTTCGCTCTTCTCTCTCAGTCTAAAGGTAAATATTGCGCATTTACAAGGTTTCTTTCACCTTTATGTATATCCTAAAGGTCAAAAAATCATTATCAATATAAAAGTGGCCTACATCAACTGTACAAAATAGGGACTCCTTTGTTAACGTTTCGATCTTGATCTTAAGTCTTCGGATTTTTTTATTTTTTCAAATTTTTGTATTTCTTGAACCTTTTGATTATTCTTATTATTATTCGAAAACATTATTTCAATAATATAATTTAGGATGTGAAAACGTATTCACACAAAAATAGTAAACAGAAATAACCATCTCAATCTATACGTGTCTATTACTCCAGAATAAAGCTTTGGAATCAAAGATAAAAAATCTTTAAAGTGGACATCTAAAAATGCATAATTTCATTATACAAATTGATTCCTCGAACCTAGCGTAGGAAATGCAAAAGCAATAATCCGTTTACGTTGATGACCATTTTTGTACGGTAAAAGGAATAGCAAACCAGAAAATTATAAATTCGCGGCGTGAAGAGGAATCAATTTTTCACGGAACAATCGATTGCCTCTGTCTGCCAGAACTGTTAATCACGAAGTGGCCAGGATCCCGTCGATGGGATTCGCGAAACGATCGAGCTCGATCACCAATTGCATTTCGTACCAGTCAGCGAGGGCTAAAGAGGGCAAAGGGCAATTTCCGCGAAAAGGGGCTGAAGGGGGGGGGGGGTAGTGGTACTGTCGGATTATAGTGTGTTGGTAGGTGCCCTTTTGACCCGTGGACGACCTTTTCTCTCTCGTCCCGTGAATACATCTCTGTTGTGCGATATATACTTGGGTCATTCAAAAATAATTGTCCATTTTTTTCGGAATCGTTTAAATAGTAGTTGAAGGTGAAATGAGACGTCTGACAAAGTGTAACCCCTTAATCCCTTAAGTTGTGACGGTCAGAAAAATAAGCTTAGAAAATAAACACATAAAGCTTTGTAAATTAAAAATAAGAAAAATTAATATATACATTTTCGTAATTAAATAATAAATAAATAAACATATAAAACTTCGTAATTAAATAACAAAACAAACATATCAATAATTCGTAGACAAATGATTTAAAAAATAAACATATACATTTTCGTAATTATATCCATAGCACGAGTTTCATACTATATATTCGACGTATCAAGTTTCGAATGATATTCTCAAAATATTTAAGCAAGGCACAATTAGTAGGGAAAGCGAGAGTACATCATCAACAGCACAAATCGGACCCATTCGACACCGATAATTGGCACCTGCTGTATATGTATATATGTGCGTGTCTTTTATGTTCATTATGATCCACAAAACAATAGAATGCCTCGAGTTTGCTCGAACGAGCTGTACATGGAATACGCTGTGCGTAACGGTATTCTTGAATTTTAATTAATACGAACGAAATATAGGTTAGGATTAACGAGTTTTCTCTTCGTACGGGGGGATGTCTGCTCATATCTTTTACAACCTCAATGACTGTAAGGGTATTTGTACACGTGCAAGTGGGATTATGTGTTTGTGCATATTTATATACAAAAAGGCGATTATCACAAATTACCCACCATAACGGAGCTTATTATTTGTGCAATTTCCTCCGAGTCATTAATTTTATAAAACCTATAGACTGGAAGTTTCTCGTTGAGAAGGGTGAAAACCCCCAAATATTTCAAATCCAGGGATGACGAATATATAAATATAGTAAAATCGTGAATTTTATATGAAAAGTATTAAAGTATTAAAATTTATTAAAAAATACTTCGAGCAATAAATAACGAAATAATGAAAAGTGATAGCAAAAATTGTGGCTTATCTCGCATTATAAAAAAAAAAATATATTCCCGTATTTATTATTCTTTTTTCAATACGAGCAATGAATTTTGTATACTTTTGAAACTAGTCAAATATAGAAAAAGAAGGAAAATCACTTTTTCCAAACTACCCACGTTACCCTATATTACATGTAACGATAAAAACAAAATTATGTAGAACTTTTTAAGCTCTTTTTCGATGTGGACATTTTTACAATTGATGCTGTTCTTTTGATTATATTAATTTAATTAATTGTATTCGTTTTATTATGGTCGTTTAATTAATTCTGCTCGTTTTATCATATTCGCTCAATTCATTTCATTCGGTTTATTATATTCATTTGATTAATTCTGTTAATTTTTGTTATTATTTTTTATTTCGTGCAAGAACGTACAATTATAGTTTATATAGTTTTTACATAGTTTATATAGTTTCAATGCACAATTTGTATTGTTAATTCTTTTGTTATCCCTTCATGTATTTTATTAGTTGGTTCGTGCAATCTATTCTTTTTTCCTGAAATTTGTTGTAAACTTGTATTTTCTTTTGGCCTATAGCTAGGACATAATAAATTCTATTATCATCATCTATCTCTTCCTCCCTCTCTCTCTCCCTCTCTCTCACATCTATCATATCACAAAACTCACTGCCTATAATATATTCATCCGGATTTTTCAGCGAGCTCGTTGGTGGAATTGCTTCACCTTTTTCACTGCAAAGTATTGTAGCAGACGAACATTTTTCCCTCGTTTTCTACATTCCAACGTGATGTCCCACTCAGCGGAAATATAATATATCCGACATCCTCGATTCACGGTAAACAGCCAGAGAATTTGTTTGTAGCGAGGAGAATGGTATAAATCGTACAATTTAATACGTGAACCGATGCGAGATTCGTTCCTTTTTGATTATTGACAGCTGGGACGTATTCGTACAACCATGTACATAACAACGCATTTGCATTTAAATATAATGTTTAATGCATTCCATGCTCGCTGCAATACTCCAAATGAGTTATATTTCAACGGTATAATAAAAAACAACCATGTCTCATATGTGCTGAAAATTTGCCAATTTATTAAATGTTTATTCAGGGCACTCAACTTGGTGCACACCTAGAAAAAAAATAACAATAGATTCGATGGTAGGCCAAATAGAAGTTTTCATTCATAAATGTTCAGAGCATGAACAACGAAAATGTACAAAAATATCTTAATTTAGAATTTACATTAAAAAACAAACAAAAATGTCGGGTATCTGATTTTTTCTCCCTAAAAAAATAAATTATATATATATTTGTAATATTTTCAAATGACTATAGTAAAAAATGAAATATCAATCATTAAAAATACATTTTTTCATTACATTTCATTATAAAATATAATTACATTATTTATTATTCATTATTTGCGGGATAAGTTTGATTTGAAAGATTAAAAAATGAATATGATTCATTTAAAGAATACTTTTCCTAGCTATTTTTATATAAACTATCCACTCGGTGCATAACATAGTCGACCCGAGGGAAAAGTCTTCTTAAAACGAGATCTCAGGGGCGGAACGAGACTGTGAAATATTTATACAGTATTACGAATGAAAAGCTATAAAATTTGTATTCCCGTGCAAAGTTCTACGTTATTATTATATACATATTTATATCGATTACTCGGCAAATATCGCCTGTCGAAGAAACCGGATCCCGCTTTTAATTCGGAGAAGTACAAAAGGCGTATCGCAAGTTCTAAAAAAGAAATCACTTGTGACCATAATTTGCTCGCGTGCATAAATATTTATAAAAAATATTTATTAAATCGATGTATACAATTCGTTCAAAAATTATAATTTCTTACATTTTTAAAATTAATTTTGGCGATTTTTTAGATTATCACCCAGTAATACCTTGATGTCATAATTAATTTTTCAGCTTTCGAAAATGATGAATTGAATATTCGAAATTAAATATTTAAAAAATAATTTGTTTTTGTTTACGGAACAGAAAATGATTTAAAAATATTGTAAACTCATCATATCTCAATGACCACTTAATTTTTATCTTTAGTTGATAGACCTTAATTTCAATCTCGAATATCCCCATTCAAGGAACTCTTGTAGAAAATTGACACGGTGTCCCTTAGGAAAATACGGATCGTTAAGATCTTATTTGAGGCTTTCCTTATCAGAAAAGCCTCAAATAAGTTCTTAAAGGTCCTTATTGTGGCAAACCTTCTCGAAATTGTCTCAATAGTGCTAGTTTTGGTTCTTAAATCGTTTGAGGTATTTCAATTGCTGAATTCATTTATTGTGTGTATGCAGGACACTTGCTCTAAGAGGAACATGCTCGGCATTTACCAAAATTTTGAAAATAGTTATGCAGATTCTGGTTACCATGGGCGAAATTGCGAGCTACGATCCATGGTATTGCACTTTCACTAATTTCCCGAGCATAAACCTCTGAAACGGTGAAAAGTACACATTTTGAACTTTGTTTCATCTATTTTTATGAAGAAATGGCGGAGAAATTGGTTTTCGAAATTTTTCACATAAATGTGAGAAAAATGTACCACCAGAGCTCAAAATCTTATCGACCATCAGGAAAATTCAGTTAAACGATTTTCTTACTCGCGGCGCAGCGGCTCGCATTCTCCGTTCTTACCGACTGCGCTTGCATCCTTCCGAAGAATTAATATATTTTTTTTTGACTTGTCGCTTGTCACTTGTTCACTGCGCTAATTCGTAACCTCCGTCGCTACGATAGCTACCGTAAGCTGCAGTAGGCAAAAATGTCCAAAAATATTCTAAAAACGTTTTTTTTGCATTTTCCCAGTCTAATTTTTTACTTTCGGCAAAAACTTGGGCATATTCATTATTAGCGGAAAATTTCCGATCAAATACACCCTTTTAATACTTAAAAAACGGGAAAAAAATTTTTTCGACCTCTCAGGCCCGTTTTTCCGAAATCTCAAAAATCACGATATTTCAAAAGGTCGTAGAGCGAGCGCCTTCTGTGCTATTGGATTTCAATTGGTGGGTTTGGAAAAGGTTTTTGCCTAACTTAAATAATGGCGTTGGATTCGTATCGATATCTCTAATAGTTTTCCGGGAAAGTGCACTTGAAAAATGGCTAAAAAAAACGCAAAGGGGTATGTATGGAAAAATT
>JAPYZI010004295.1:0-29694 GCA_030523105.1 Ophioninae sp. A BG-2022a
AGGGGGTGGCAAGGCTGGAAGGGGTTCGAGAGGGGTTGTAACTTCGTCCACGATTTATATCCCTTTCGAGGCATCGTTACGTACGTCCCTACGCTTCTTTTTTTTTTCATCCCTTTCTTTTTTTCGCGATCGAGTTAACTCGCGAGGGGATGTTTCGATATATTTTTTCTTTTTCCTTTTTTTCTGTTTTTTTTTTTTTTTTTTTTTTTTTTTTTTTTTTTTTTTTTGTGGGTTTTTTTTTTTTTTTTTTTTTTTTTTTCGGGATGATAATAGAAAAAGAGGACCTGAATCGTCCTTCGTTATTATTGGCTCGATTTGGCGATTCCACGAAAATTTATCGTACCGCAATTTCATGGGTCTTTTTATATCGGCCCAGAAACGCACACTTGGTCGCGTCCTTTATCACCTTCGGGACCACCAACACCAACCTACTTACTTTGATTCATTGCATCTTCGGTATCTTTCGGTACACAAGAATTAATGATTTTTTTTTGATATTGAAAAATTCACCCTTCGTGAATCTTACGGTTATCTTTTGGGATATTTGTTATCGTCCATTGATTATCGACCGTTATCGATTAATATTTTTCATACTCCGGATCCAATCTTTGGAAGATACGAAAACGACTGACTTAGAAATTACAAAATTTAATTCTTAAAATTCGATCGAAGCTTTGAGTTCAAATAATTGGGTTTTCGAAATACAGAGAATTGGTTTTTTGAAATTCAATTGTTTTGAGTCGCATATTTGTTTTTTTTTACGAAAACGATTTTTCAGTTAAAAAAAATGTATTTTTTAAATTTAATTCTTCGAATTTAAAGAAATGTTTTTGGCATAAAGAATTTTTCGTGTTCGAAGAAGTTCGTTGTTCAGTTACTCAAATTCAAATAATTGCGTTTTCAAAATACAATTCTTCAAATCGAAATAATTACATTTTCAAAATACAATTCTTCAAATCGAAATAATTACGTTTTCAAAATACATTTCTTCAAATCCAAATAATTACATTCTCAAAATACAATTCTTCAAATCCAAATAATTGTATTTTTCAATTTCAAATTATTTTTTTCAAATAAAATTCTACGTACGTTTTTATTTCGTCGTTAATCACCGTCGTCCACGTTCACCACGCAATTATTTTTTATATTTCTCATATTCCCGGACGATGAATTTTTTTTTGTCGTCGAAAATCCTATCGCGTTGACAAAAACTGATTGGTTCGAAACATGAAAAAGTTGGTGGGAAAATAATGAATTCTTTGAAACCTGACACAGGAAGGAAACGAGAGCGGATGGGGTTGGTTCAATATTTAAATTGTAACAACCGGGTATACGCGTACCTACACATTAATGGAATTTGCTTCGGATATCCGTCGATCGTTAGAAGATACGACCAGAGAATCGTGGCTCTGCTACGCTTTTAACGAGCTCGTTGAGAACAAAAAATCTCGAATGCCAATCGCTTGAGTTCGTCTTCGACCCCTCCCCGCGCAGGCAATTAATCGACTGAAGAATACGAACAATAAATCGTCCCTGAAAGACACGGCTGCTGATCGTAAATCTCGCAAAATTAATTGACGATTGATAATTAAGATAATTAATTGTATATCGAAACACAATATAATTATTTATTCGTTAAAATCTATAAAATTATTTATAAAAGTATAAAGAAAAGATCATTTATAAAATATAAAGAATAATTGTTAATAATGATTAGTGAATTTAAATTAATTTATACGAACCATTTTTTCAATTACATCTATCTCAATTAATTCAGGTAAATATTACGAAGATAGTTTTTTTTTATCTTCTATAAAATAAAATCTATAAAATAATTTATAAAAGTACAATGAAATGATCATTTATAAAATATAAAGAATAATTGTTAATAATGATCAGTGAATTTCAATTAATTTATACGAACCATTTTTTCAATTACATCAATCCCAATTAATTCAGATAAATACTGCGAAGATAGATTTTTTAATTTTTCGTTTAATTTTTTAATGAAAATGTAATGAATTAAACAAATTTGGCCATACATTTATTTACAATTATGTGAATAACTTTTTAGCCAAGTTTGTTTAATTTATAACATTATTATAATTTTTATTATTATTAAATAATAATAATAGTAATAATATTAACTTTCTGAATGGAAGAATAGTAATTGAAATCACTAAAAAATGTAATATATAAACGAATTATGAATAATATATCAAACAAATGTTCAGTGGGATAAAACTGAACATTCAGAAAAAGCAAAAAAAATATAACTTTCTAAATAATTATTCATAAAAAATATATAAAATAATTGTTATTTTTAACAATGATAATTCACTATTTTTTCACCCCTTTCTTCTTTTCTATAGATAATTATTTTTGTTTTTTTCAATCCGCCTTCGTGCTTCGACTTAATAGGAACCGTACGCTTTGTTTTTTTTATCAATCTCGATCCTCGAGATCCTCCAACTCTGCGAAAGGTGTCGAACAAAAAATAAAAAAAAACAAAAATTGTGAAAAAAAAATTGCATTCGTCGCGATGGCGCCTGCAGCAGTGCTGACATTCCGAAGCTTTCGTTCGTCATGAATTCCAACACCCACACTTTGCCATTTACGAACTATTAGACTCGGCGAAGTCTGATGAAAAGGGAAATAAAAATAAAATAAAATAATCCAAGCTCACGCTCTGGACTTCCTCTTTGGGAACTTCCGAGTTTCCTGTTTCACGATGGAAAAACCCTGTTAATGGATTAAAATCATGCACACATTTTTGTTACGAAACATATTTATTCGTGTAAAAATAACTCGTCAATCTTTTTTAGCACTCGCAAATCCTGATATTTTTTTTCAATTCAAACAAATTGAAAAACGTCTTCTAATAAATAAAAAAAATGATGCAAACAAATATCAATATTAATAATACTTAAAAATATAAAAAATAATTTAAAATACGAAAACTAAAAAACAAAAATAATTAAAAATAAATAAATATATGAATAATAAATAATAGTAATTCACAATACAATTTACGTACAAAAAACGATAAAAAACGTATGAAAAAACACGTTACAAAAATAAAACAAATACAACAAATACAAATTTTTCTTTTCTTTCTCATTACTCAATATTACAAATATTTGTTTGGGTTCGTTTGGGTTTCATATTAAAAAATCGACAAAAAAAAAATAAAACAAATGTAAAATGTCAAATAAATTCTACAAAAATAATACATAAACAGCAGTAATTGAAGAAATTAATAATAATACTAACAAAATCGATATTTTCTATAATCAATGATCAAGGGAAGAAAAATAATCGGAGAAAATCAGAGAATCGAAAGGCACAGATTGGCTCGACACTCGAGTATTCATCGCGATCCTTCGATCGTTTGGATAAGCGAAAAAAGAGGGTTGGGGGGGGGGGGGAGGAAAAAGAGTGTCGAAGAGAGCGAAAAATCGCAAAGGGATGAAAAGGAAGGGTTGGAAGTCCGGAAGAGGTCTGTCCTCTCGCCGCAGACGTTCCATTCCCGAACGATCGGAGTGCAGCGGGGCCCTCGAATCGTCTTTTCCCGTGACAATCCAGCCAAGATCTTTCCTCGTCCTAGCCACTGAACGAATTTTACCACCGAGCTAAAATTCTCTTTCTCTCGCACTTTTCCCTTCTCATAACGAATAAAAAATAATAATAAAAAAAATAATAAAAAAGAAGAAAAAAAAAAACATACAATAAATATACGTATGAACGCACGAAAGTAACTCGGTCACAATCGAGGATCCGAGCACCCGGGGGAAAACCTGACGACGAATCCACTTTTTCTTCCTGTTTTTTTCTTTTTTTTTTTCTTTTTTTTTCTCTGTCCGCTCTCATTTTCTTCGTAATAATAGACGCGTTCCAATTTGTTGTTCTTTCCAAATGGGAATCAGGCTGAAGAGAAACGGGGGTGGGGAAGGGGTGGGAGAAACAAAAGTTGGAAAATCAAGCGATTCTGTTGATAACAATAATAAACTGAGATTAATAAAGATAGAGTTGAGAGAAATCGAGATACGAAACATTGAAAAATATTAACAATTGAGGAATAAGTAAAATTGGAAAATAAAAATATTTGGCAAATCGAAAATAAGGAGGTTTTTTAAAAAATTAGAAAGTTTGAAAACGAACAGCGATTTAAAAAATTGAAATCAAGGAATCAAGAAATTGAAAAAACAAAACATCAATATAAATGAAGAATTAACAAAAATTGAAAAATAATAAAACATCGATAAATCACGAAAATTAAGAAAAACAAAAATAAACAGGAATTGAAAAAGAAAATTGAAACTTCGAGTTTCAATTTTCTTTTTCAATTCCTGTTTATTTTTGTTTTTATTAATTTTCGTGATTTATCGATGTTTTATTATTTTTCCATTATTTTTAATTCTCTTTTTAATACGCGGATCGAAAATAAATAAACTTTGAATGTATAATTTTTCCGAGGAGAAATAATCAACGAAACGGAAATTAAATAAATAAAAAGAATGATATTTCAATATAGAAAAAAATGTTTTTATTCAATTAAGTGTAAAAGGAATAAAAAAAGGGATCGAATGTAAGAAAATAAAAGATCGATATAAGGAAAAGTGGGCGACGAGCCAAGGAAACGGATATTCGACACGTATCTCCGCTTCCGCGGATTAAATGTCCCGTCGTATACACACGTGAACGAAAAATTCAATAGCCGAGGAGCGCGACGTGTTATTTTCTGAAAAGCTCGAAATCTCGGTCGGGCGATCTCTTGTCGCGGGTTATTCCGCTCACGACGGGAACACGGAGAGAACATCCTCGAGAACACTTGCAGATCGGATCTCCGTAATGCCTCCCCTATGCGCTGCGGCTAATACGGCTAACTTCTTTATCCGAATCGGGCTCGGTCAAACGAGACTCCTACGAGCACTCTCGAGTATGGACTTCCTCCTCGGTTCCCCTTTTGCCTCCTTCGATTGTGCCTCACATTTTTTTGCATTTTCGGCTTCTCGGTCAATTTTTTAGATTACTGTTTTTTGAAAAAAGTTCCATTTTGCAAATAACTAAAATTTCATTTTTCAAATTCAATTAATTGTTTTTTTGAAATTCAAAGAATTGTATTTTTCAAATTCGAAGAATTGCATTTTTCAAATTCCAAGAATTGCATTTTTTAATTCCAAGAATTGTATTTTTCAAATTGAAAAAATTGCATGTCTGAAATTCAAAGAATTGTATTGTTCAAATTCAAAGAATTGCATTTTTCAAATTCCATTCAAATTCCAAGAATTGTATTTTTCAAATTGAAAAAATTGCATGCCTGAAATTCAAAGAATTGTATTATTCAAATTCAAAGAATTGCATTTGTCAAATTAAAAGAAATGTATTTTTCAAATTGAAAAAATTGCATGCCTGAAATTCAAAGAATTGCATTTTTCAAATTCCAAGAATTGCATTTTTCAGATTCAATTCTTCAAAATCAAATAATACCATTTTCTAACTTAATTTTATTTAAATCCAAATAATTGTATTTTTCAAATGCGCTTGATTTTTTTCAAACGCAGTTAATTCAATTAAATCAAATTTGGTAAATAAAATTCTACAAACATTTTTTATTTTATCGATTGCTGCGCAAGTCAGTTTGGGTTTGTTTGGGTGTATTAAAAAATTGTTTTTTTTTTAATATTTAATTTTCCTCTCATCAGTTTGGGTTTGCTGGGTTAACTGGCAAATATTTTTTATTTATTGTTGTCTTTTGGACACTATCTGAAAATATCCAGCGGGAGGAGCCGAGTGGATTTTTGAGGTTGTCATTTGACTCGCAGGGTGAACGATACCGAGGCCCACTTCGGTCTAATTCGAGTTCGCGTGTATCGGAAACGGCGCATCCGGTTGACTTTAAGGGCCTCGTAAAAGATCAATCTTCAATCTCCAGTCAAGGAAATACCAAAAAAAAGGAAAAGAAAAAAAAAATAATAATCGCAATAATCCTCGAAAAATCGGAAGTTCGTTGCTCGAAGGAATATACAAATGTGAATCACGGCAACGTGGGAAGAGGGGAGCGTGGGCGATTGCTGGACACTTTTGACCACCCGTCACTTTTTATGATGAAAAAAACCTTCAGCCTTGGTTTTTTCTCTCCATACGCGGGAATACTTATTTTTACCCCTCTCCATTCGTAGTTTCTCGAAATAGCGTTAATCACCCACGATTCCGCGATTTTAAATATCCACGATTTTTTAAACACGAATTTTACATAAATAAATTTTTGCCGATTTTTTTTTAACCCTTTTTGTAATTTAATTGTAATTTAATTGTTCGTTAATTATTAAAAACAATAATAAAATGCTACTGCTGTGCTCATTATTACGCTAAAAAAAAATAAGAAAAAAAAGAAAAAAATAAGTTAACAATTAAACGACAGGAAAACAGTATTTCTTATTTAATTAAAAATACGTAAAAAGTTTAATGAACGGATTGATATATTTTTTCCATTATATTTGAGTTTAAATATTTTTATTTATTATTATGACGATAAATAAATTATGAAAATAAAGTATCTCTTATTCGCTCTATTCGTAAAGAAATATTTATTTCATTTATGGAATTTATCAAGAGGAATATAAAAAAAATTCCTAAGTCACTTTAAAAAAAAAAAAACAAGAAAAAATATTACATTTATTTATTTAACAAAAATTTTAATACAATTAAAAACAATAAAATTAAGCTACATTAATTGGAAATGGATGATAACGAAAATTAGTGTTAATAAAATACTACTGAATTAATAATAATAAAAAACATAATAATTTTTTTCTTTTTTCGTTAATTTTATTCGAACCGAAATTTCTAATTTTGTTTATGGCCTGTTAAGAGGGCAAGAGGGGGGGGGGGGGCGGGGGGGGGGGGGAACGAACGAGTACTTTGAACCGTATATTTGGATGATTTTCGTTGGACGATTTATCGGAAGGAGTGCTCAAAAGTACGGGGGATTGGTACATCAAGGCTGGAAAGTTAGGGTACTTGGGAATCGGGGTCAGCAGGGAGATAGCCAAATGCACGAGAGAGAGCCATAAAAAGATACCGCGAGGCGTTGCACGTTTCATCTACGAAAAAAAAAAATAAAAAAAAAATAATACTAAATAAAGAAAAATTAAAAACAATAAAAAATAAAAAGTAAGGAAAAATTAAAAAATACAGAAAAATAAAAAACAATAAAAAATAAAACATAAGAAAGAAAGAAAGTAATAATTAAAAATAAGGAAAAATTAAGAAATAAAGAAAAATAAAAAAATAATAAAAAATAAGAAAAAAGAACCTTTTATTTATTTTTTCACGACATTCTTCGTTGGTCTTGACGCGGAGGAGAGGTCGCGAACTTTGTCACCTTAGGGGTAGTTTCGCTCTTGTTTCAATTCTCACCCTTCGAACCGGACACTGGGAATCAAGGTCGAAAGCAATTTCCGCCAGAATCCAATCGTTTCAACGATAAATGATAACGCGGGGGTGGACGCGACGATACGACGTATCCTGAAGGACTAGGGGTGATACGAAATCATAGGGGTGAAACCGAAATGACGTTTCGAGTTGTCTCGATCGTTTGGGCTGCGAGAGATGAAATTAAATGATATAACTGTACCAGTAATTTGTACTCTTAATCAACATTCGTTATTATTAATAACAATTATGATAAATTATTATTAATAATTATTATGATCAAATATTATTGATAAAAATTATAATCAATTATTATTAATAATTATTATGATCAAATATTATTGATAAAATTTATAATCAATTATTATTATTAATAACAGTAATAATTAATTAATAATAATAAAATAATAATAATAATGCTTTATTATTGTTTCGAATATTGTTTTTTTTGTTTTTTTTTTCCTATTAGTTAATGCAATAATAACAATGCTTTTTTATTGTTTCGAATATTGTTTTTTTTTGTTTTTTCCTATTAGTTAATGCAACGTTCGAATAAATAGTGTATGCATGGAAATTCCTCGCACGAAACTAATTCACGCACCCAGTGGGGGCCACTAAAGGAAATTCCACTTGAAATGGAATTCCGCTCGAACTCACAGCAGCCCTCTCATCTTCCGTTTCGTACTTCCGGTCCTCTCGCTCTCTCCCTCCCGCCCTCACTCTCGCTCTCTCTAATGCTCTCTCACTCTTTTTTTTCTTGATTCGTATAGTTTTGGTTTTTTAAATTGATTTACACCTTTTTCTTTTAATTTTTTAATTTTATATTTGAGTTTTTAAATAATTTTCTAGAAATAATAGGCTAGGAAATAATAAATAATATCATCATCGTCATCATCATCGTCATCTCTCTCTCTCTCTCGAACAAACCCAAACAAACCTAAACACATTATCTATTTATTTATCCCTCTTTGTACTTAGTTTTATGTTTTTTTCCCTCGTTTATATAATTATTTATAACTTTAGTTAAGCACTTTTGCATTATTATTGTTTTATTATGTTTGATGGTTTAATTTTTTTTTTTTTCGTTATTTTTATCACTATCTTCTATTCTCAATTAAATAATAAAAGTTATTATTTTCTCCTTAATTTTTACATTTTTGTACAATTTACAAATTAGTTATTATTTATTGTATAATATTATTGTTTAATTATGTTTGCGTTTGTTTGGGTTAAGCACTTTTTTTTTAGTATTGTTCAATTATGTTTGATAGTTTATTATTATTATTCTTTTTTCATTATTTTCATTATTATCTTTTATTATTAATTTTTACATTTTTGTATAATTTATAAATTAATTATTATTTTTAGTATAATTATCAATACGTTATCATTATTAAAGCCATAATAATGTTTATGATCGTTATAATTATTTTTGGCGAGGAAAATGAAGAAAAAACTTGACATCCTAGAGAAATATTTTTTATTATTTTTTTTTGTGGCCCTTAAAGTCGAAGGAAACTCTCGTGGACAATTGTGGCATTTTTTGGCGGAGATATCGAAGTTTCAACGTCGCGACGGGAAATAGGAAAAGTGACGGGAAACTTCCGAGTCTTATTGTATACGAAAACTCGAGTGAAGTATACCGGCTCGTACATGAGAGATCTGGAAAATATGGAGGACCGTTCCAGCCCTGGAAAAAAGGACGGGGCCAACTTTTGTCTGTTGCAAATTGTCGGTGTATCCTTGTACGTGTGTCGAATGGAATTTTGGAGAGCTCTTTCGGAGTATCCGCTCCAAGAAAATTGAGAGATACTGGACGACCTCAACCGGATTGGAGGAAGAAAATGTCTCGAGGACATCCTCGTTACTCCAGTAATGACTATTCTCTTTAAACAAACTTTTTAAACCCTTGAAAACGTACGACCACTCGTAAACACTAACCTTCCTAAAATACGTTTTTTATTTTCGTTCGGAAAAACCTTTTTGCTTACCTGATAAACAATTATTCTTGTCAACGAAAAAATAAGAATTTATATATACTCGTTTTTGTCAAATTTTATTTTGAAATATCATTCTCGATTTACTGATAAAGAATTATTCTTATCAATGAAAAACGAAGAATTTATAAATACTCATTTTTGTCAAATTTTATTTTGAAATAGCATTCTCGATTTACTGATAAATAATTATTCTTATCAATGAAAAAAAAGGAATTTATAAATACTCGTTTTTGTCAAATTTTATTTCGAAATATCATTCTCGATTTACTGATAAAGAATTATTCTTATCAACAAAAAAATAAGAATTCATAAATCCTCATTTTTTTTAAATAACAAAAAAATTCTCGATTGTCTGATAAATAATAATAATTATTGATGAAAAAATAAAAATGAAAAAATCCTCATTTCTTAAAAACGATAATTTCAAAATTATAACGTTTCATTTTGTTGTTTCGTTAGATAAAATTTTTACTGGCACAATTAAAAAGTAAGATTCGATGATAATGAATAATAATAATAATATTACTAATGAAAATAATTTGTTTAAAAATGCAAAATGGTCCGGAAATGTTGGCTGGTAGCGGCTTAGCGTAATTGAAACATCTGACTTGTACAATGGGAGAGGCAGTTCGTACATAAATTGTAAGAAAACTGGTGGAGTCGGAGGCGCCACGAGAAATTCAGCTGTAGTAATCTCTCGCTGGGAAATAAGCGTGGACTCGAGCCGAGTTGGCGCACACCCGGAATACAAATCGAACGAAATCACTTCATACGAAAATATAAAGCACGGAAGTAAATACGATTCACGATTGTACTCGTAATTCGATGAAATATGGGACAACGATAAATGGAATCGTCGATTATTCATCCAACTTTCTCTTTATTCCCGAACCGAGAGCACCTATTTTTCGGATCGAACGTTTTGCTGATCAGCAAAAAAAAAGTATTTTTTTAATACATTTGTAATCATTTTTTTTTAATTTTAATTTTTTTTTAATGCAATTCGATGAACTTCGTAATTAATTTTATTTATTTTACTCATTTGTTTCTTAATTTATAATCAATTTTTATTTATTTTCAATTAATAATAAAAAAATTTTTTAATTCGATTTAAATCGACGAACTTCGTAACTAATTTTATTTATTTTACTCATTTTTTTTTCTTAATTTATAATCAATTTTTATTTATTTCTAAATTATAATAAAAAAATATAAAAAATTCTATTCGAATCGACGAACTTCGTAATTAATTTTATTAACGGAACAAAAATAGGTAAAAAAGATTTTTTTTCCGAATAGATAATAAATTTTTATTAAAAAGAAATTTTAATAAAAAATGTGAAAGAACGTCAAACCTCTCCGTCCTAACTGTAGTATTAATCATATCGTACACACGGAATTTCCGGGCGTCGGGGACTCGCGAGGGCGACCCTTTGTGAAAATCTGTGCTCGCGAAGATTGCCCCGAGGGCGATAACAAATTGAACGTTACGAGTCATCGTCCCTTTGAAGGTTCGAAACTGTGTTACTTCGGCTCTGCGGTAAAGGGATAAGGGAATATCAGCCGACCCTTTTTTTCCTCAAAACTATCAATACATTGTTTTTTATTCGATACAATTTGTTTATTATTTTTATTTGCAATGAAATTTATCGTAATAAATTTATTAAAATAAAGATTACCGCTAATAAAAATAACAAACAAATTACGTACTTAAAACTAATAATAATAAATGTATTAAAATGAATGTTACTGCAAATAAAAATAACAAACAAATTACTTAACAAATAACATACTAAAAAATAATAAACAAACAACTTATTTACTTAAAACATAAATAATAATATATTTATAAAAATAACAAATTTATAAAAATAAATATCACAGCAAATAAAAACAATAAACAAATTATACTTTTTTTCAAGTCTTTTGTTTTTCGTTTTTTTTTTTTTTTTAATAATTCACTGCTATCGTAATTCGAGTATTTCGAAAATCGTTAATTTTTTTAACTTGACTAGGAAAATCGTGTTTACGGATGTACAGTATATCGGTATCACCTCCGGAAGCTCGAACTCGCGAAATTTATCGTTTCGTTTAACGTTAGCCCGGTAGAGCGGTCGTCTATTTGTCTTATTGAAAGCTCCGCGTCGGATCTCTTCGTTTCTCGGGCAATAGGGAAGGGGAACCTATTGAGATCCGCGACTCGCTCGTAACTCGTCTTCGTCAAGTGTCTTTGACTATACGAGACGTTTCTATGGGACGTAGAAATATATATGGGGGCTGAGAAAGGTCGACTCCTCTGAAAGTCCCGACTGGTGGTTTCTCTTCGTTCCTAACTGAGAAAGGGCGCCCTCGGAGCGGCAAACTGTTGAGAAACGTTCATAAATTCGAGCACGAAGCGAGGAAAACCTCGCGTGGTGAATACCGGCTGAATTTGTTACGCGGCCTTTATTGATCAAGTTTTATTCGTTTTTACGTTCGGACTTGTTATCGATTTTTTTGGGTTTGGGTTCGATCGGATTTGGATTTTTTGGGTTTGGGCTTGGGTTTGGTTGGGTTTGGATTTTTTTTCGGTTTGGGTTTGATTGGATTTGGATTTGTTTGGGTTTGGGTTTGATTGGATTCGGATTTGTTTGCGTTTGGGTGTGATTGGGTTTGGATTTGGATTTGTTTGGATTGGATTTGGATTTATTTGGGTTCGGATTTGATTGAATTTGGATTTGTTTGGGTTTGGATTTGATTGGATTTGGATTTGAGTTTGGATTTGGATTTGTTTGGATTGGATTTGGATTCATTTGGGTTCGAATTTGATTGAATTTGGATTTGTTTGGGTTTCGGTTTGACTGGATTTGGATTTATTTGGGTTTGGGTTTGAGTTTGGATTTCTTTGGGTTTGATTGAATTTGAATTTCTTTGGGTTTGAGTTTGGGTTTGGATTTGTTTGGATTAATTTTTGATTGGATTTTTGACTTGTTTGGGTTTGGGTTTGTTTGATTATAAATAAGAACAAAAAATTCCTACACGGCCACGTTTTTTACTCGAACTGTTATTCAAATATTTTAAGTCGAGAAAGAATAAGGGATTCCGAGTGGACGTAGTTCGGCCCGAGTATGGCAAAAGAAACAACGTCGATAGTATCCGCTCGCAGAGTAGCCAGAGGGGTGATCGACCGAGGCTTTTACATGCGAATTTATCTCGGCTTTGAAGTTCTCGGTGTTTAAAAATTCAACATTCTTAATGGGAGGTTTCGTTCAATGGGAACGAGAGAGATTAGATTGGATTGGGTTTATAATTATCATTTTATTATTATTATTATTATCATTTCATAATAATAATAATAATAATAATAATAATAATAATAATAATAATAATTATTATTATTATTATTATTATTATCATCATCATTTTATTATTATTATTATTGACTAATTATTAATGATTATTATTGTAATCGAAGCCGATGAAGAGTCACGCGTGTTGATAGCGGTAATTAGCGAATACGGTTGACCCGCGAGTAATCAGTTTTTACGAAAGTGTGCCGTTCCGCACCCGTCGTGAGTGAACCGCGCTCGATTATTCCAAGCGGACAATCAATTAAAGGGATCCTCCGTTCTCCAGGTTTGCATCGCGAGCGCATCCGTTTCGTCCGGTTGACACGCGCGAGTGCGGCGCGCGGGGACGATAGGGGCGGAGGAATTTGGCTCGTGCCCGATTAATCAAACGTCCCGGCGCGGTGAGTTACGCGAATCATCCAATTGCCAACTGACGGGCCAACTTAAGCGTCCGCGAGAATTTCCCAATCACATAAATCGCGCTTCCCGTCCGGAGTGTTATCCCCCACCGATCGAATTATGGACGAGAGATACAGAGATCACGTATACAGGGTGTCCCTTCCGTCACGAGATACGGGGTTTCTTTTATTAACCGAAATAAACCAAAACGAACTTAAGGGAAATCCGTTTTTCTTTTTGGTTGTCAATTTTTTTGGACGTTTCGTGAAGGACACGGTTTTTGGAAAATTGACACGGTTTTTGGAAAATTGGCACGGTTTTTGAAAAATTAGCACAGTTCTTAGAAAATTGGCACGGTTTTTGAAGAATTTCCACGGTTTTTGAAATATTGGCGCGGTTTTTGAAAAATTGGCACGGTTTTTGATAAATTGGCACGGTTTTTGAAAAATTGGCACGGTTTTTGAAAAATTGGCACGGTTCTTAGAAAATTGGCACGGTTTTTGAAGAATTGCCACGGTTTTTGAAAAATTGGCACGGTTTTTGAAAAATTTCCACGGTTTTTGAAATATTGGCACGGTTTTTGAAAAATTGACACGGTTTTTAATAAATTGACACGGTTTTTGATAAATTGACACGGTTTTTGAAAAATTGCTACGGTTTTTGGAAAAATGACACGGTTTTTGAAAAATTTGCACAATTTTTTAAAAATTGGCACGATTTCTGGACAATTGGACAGTCGAGTTTTATTCTTTCCATGAAAGCTGGCTTCCTGTTGGAAAAGTTAATTTCATCTAGAAGCTTTTTTATCTTTACGCGTCTTCTTTATTTTTTCGGTTTTCCCGATTTTTAGATTTTTTTTTGTACTTTTTCTTAAAAATGATTTTTAACTTTAAAAAATTTGTATATATATATATTTTTTTTTTCTGACTATTTATCATTATTGTGAGGATATATTGTCCCCCTTAATCCTGTCACTTTGTCATCGTCAAATATCTTCCCTAGGACCACACGTCTTGTGTCCCGCGTCAAGAAAAATCGAATTATGCAAACTCCCATATACGTGGGAGCTCAAGTTACTCCTGCTAGTCCTTATTGATGATTGATTGTCCGGGTACTGCTAAAGGCCCTTCGATTTCAGATTTTTTCAAACATTTTTTTTTTTCCCCTCGAAATACCAGAACAAAAAAAGATGCTTTGAAAATTGCACCGACACGTGTTCGTCCCCTAGATTTTTGTTCGTTAACGAACAAAAATACTTAAACATTTTCTTGTTAATAAAAAAAATGTTATTTTTTTTTTTCATTACAATTTTAGAAAATATGTTTTTTTTAATTAAACAAATCGTTAATATATTTTTTATTAATGAAAAAGAATTATTACCATTTTATTGTCAATTAAAAAAATCCTTAATACTTATTTGTCAATAGAGAAAAAAAAAGAAATTTAATCCAAACAATATAATTCTTTTGTTAAGATTTGTTTGGGTTAAAAAAAATCCTCAATACTTATTTGTTAATTAAGAAAAATAAAGCTAATGAAAAAATGTAAAAATTTGTTAATAAAAAGCACAAAAAACTTCACATTATTGTATAAAGTAAAAAATTCATATTATTTTTTAGTTAACGAAAAACAAATTTTGAAATGTTCTTGTTAATTGAAAAAAAAAAAATTTGTTTTTGTTTTATAGTTTTAATCGAACAAGCCAACAGTGATGGCAAAAAATGTAGGAAAAGAGGGAGATGAAAAAGAGTAGACTGATGAAGAGAGCCACGCGATTGGAGTCAATTTAGTTGGTGGTGAATGAATTTCCAGTATTTGTGGATCGTCTCACCTGGTGCAGATTGCAGCCCCGATCCAGGCAGCGAGGCATATAAAAGTGGCCCTCGCTTTGGTGCACACGTATCTGAAAAATTCGAGTGTCAATTATTTCACTAGTGTCTCTATCGTTAGTCAATTTTTTACTCGTTTTTTTTTTTTAATGACAATCGATAACAAATTTTCATTTTTCCCCCATCAATGTGAACCCGAAGTTACGAGCTAGTGAAAACATCCAATTAATGTCAATCGAGAATGAATAACAGAACGATGAGAATGCTTGGAAAGAGGGAAAAGAAAACTACCCACCCTGCTCTCAGGGGCTCACAAATGGCGTAATAACGCTCGAAACTGATCGCCAGTATGGTAACGACCGAAGCGTGCGCCACAGTCAGCTCGACGAACGGCACGGCCTTGCCTAAAACGGAACAAAAAATTCTTGTCAATTCAATTACAATTCAATTGTAATTCAATTAAAATGCAATTAAAATTCAATTACAGTTCTATTATAATTCAATTAAAATTCAATTACAACCCAATTACAATTTTTGATCGATTGAAAATCCATTACTTCGAAGATAATTGAACAATTATATATATATATATATATATATATATATATCGATTTATAAATATTAATAATATTAATTATTAAACGAACGCATCCTCTTAACAGCGAAAATAAATCAAAATTAGCAATAATTCAACATAAATGTTCAATTAATAAAATTGACGATTGATAATTGAAAATTACTGTGCTATTTATGTTCAATTAAGAATTGAACATACATCGTTCATAATTCTTATCAATTAATATCCATCGGTATTAATATTAATTACTATTTACTATTAATTAATTAAGTGCATTTTTTCAAAAGCAAAAATAATTGAAAATGAGCAAATCTCAAATTCTGTTTCAGCTTCTATCATGATAAAAAATTCAATTCCAAGAATTCCAAATTCCAAGAATTCCTCGAGATACAAAGTCCCCGATTTTTTAAAATAACAATGTCAAAAGGAGAAAAATACTAGAATGATTTATCAGGAGGAGGAAAAAAATAGTCGTCACCGTGAAGCTTTTCCATATCACGAAACAAAATTTTTTTTTTTTCAACATTTCAGAAACATTTTTATTACACGTTTTTTCTCTTTTCTTTGTTTTCACATTCCCTTTTATACGGAAGCCCATTCACTCCAGTATTCAATTTAACAACATCGAGCGATTGTCGACAACCCACTTCTCGATTATCATTTTTCCTCCCCCGAGTACTATTATCAAAAGCGCTGCATTGTTGGGAATCTTTTTCTTCGAGCCATTTCGCAAAGTCCCTTACGGGTTTTTCTCCCCCCCCCCCCGCTTTTCTTCGCCCCCAAGATCTTCCCACTCATATCCGGATAAATAAACCGAACAGAGGAAAGAGCTTTTTCCTGAATGAAATACGTGAGAAAAATCGTCCCGATACGCTATCAGGGATCTCAGCGTTGCGTCGAGGGAAATTATTTCTCGATGGGTCCCTTAAGCTATATTTAGACGACGAGAAAAGTTCCCTCGTAGTTTGATGCATCGCCGAGATGACACTCTTTTTTTTCTCTTCCGATACGATCTCTATGCCAAACGGAAAAAAACATTTATTAAAAGAACACATTCGATTGGAGAACGAAAAAAAAGGTCAAATTTGAGAATTTTTATCTCGAAAACTATTCGTCCGATTTCATTGAACCTTTCTTTATTCGAAAGTACATATATTCAGGTATGTTGACAAATTTTTTGATCAACATCGGTTCGATAGAAGCGAAGTTATTAAGGGCCGACAATAAAAATGTCATTCGATACGCATTCTATATTTCTCACGATTGTATCCAGCTGGTTCGTACGAAACAGAAATTTTGAAAGTATTCTCAAAATGTAGACGTTCGTTCGTTTGGGTTTATTTGAATTTATTTTTGTTTGTTTGGGTTAGGTGGAACCGTTAAAATAAGAAGCTGGTTTGTTTGGGTTTGTTTGAATTTAATTATGTTTGTTTGGGTTAGGTGAAATATTGAACTGAAAAACTCGGTTGTTTAGGTTCGTTTGGGTTAGCTGGAACACGGAGAATTCATTTGTTTGGGTTTGTTTGGGTTTCCCCTGAAAATGTGCTGGAAATAGTCCAAACGGTTCGAACATTTCTGTCGTTTTCTCGAAATCGTTAAAATCCCCCAATGCTCACTATGATTCCGATTCCTACTTCCGTTTCATCTCGAGCACGTAAATATCTAGACGAAGCTGTCACTAGAAAGAATGGCTAGTGTTTTTTTTTTCCTTGCCCGATATCTGTACAGAAAAGACCAGCGAAGATTTTCTTCGGTACGACAAAATTTTATGGTCCATGGAGTTTCTGGGTCGTGCACGGAGCACCGGAAGAAATGCACACTTTCGTATATTATTGGCATATATACATCGCTGAAATCGACGGTTTTTATTTTGGGCATGCGGTACGTGCTCCGACACGATGAAGTTCAATTGGCCCAGGCTAATGCGTTAAAATCGGCAAGGGTTAATGATGGAACCCAAACAAACCCAAACACACAAATTAATAGTAAATAAAATAATGAAAACGATAACTAAATTATTGTTCGTATCAATGATCATTGCAAATTTATTTTATTACAAATAATATATGTGAATGGTAAATATATAAATTAAAAATTGAAATTGAATATTTTATTATTATTATTTATTATTATATAGTTATAGTTATATTATAGTTATTACTTATCATTTATTTGTTTTGATAAATTTATGAATAAATTGTAATTTATTAGAAATAATATATTTATATAAATAATTGAATTATAAATTTCCAATGATAAATAACAATTGATATAAACCGTTACTAAAAAGTTGGACAAGTCATTTTTATAGACTTTTTTTTATTGAACAGGGGATTCCTTCCGATAACTAAAAATCCATCAACGCATAATTAAATCGACGGCCAATATTTTTTTATTGCCTATTTAATTCGTATGTTTATTTTATTTATTTTACGCAATGAGTACAAAAAAAATTTTCCTCATCAATATATACGTTTGAAAAAATATATTTACGTCATCTTTTGAAACTCCCTCTATATTAATATATTGATTTTTTTTCTTTTTATGAAGACTTTTCCCCTATTCTATCTCTCCTGACTGCGATCCAATGACCGGCCAGTCGATTCACGTGAAAATCCGTCGGAAAGCCCTTCGGGACCGTTACGTCAGATTTCATCGAGCTTCTTAAGGGGATGTTCCTCCTTCCGTGGAAGAGCCTTATAGTTGCCTAGGATACAGACTTTTTTCATTTATTCAATCGTACAATATTTTCGTATACAAATTCCGATTTTAATTAATTTAAAAAAAATTATTACATCGAAAATTAATCTGATTTAAAAAAGTTTCTTCGTTTTTGTAAAAAAATGAAAATAACTCTGAAAAAAAAATCGTGAAGGTTTCTTTAAAAACCACATTCATTTTAAACTACCAATCCTTTTTTGAAAAATCGCCCAATAAACAAAAATCGAAAAAAAATGTTAATCACAAAATTCTTTTTAAAAAATTCGCAAAATTGAAAAAAAAAATCGTAAAATCTTTTTTTAAAAATGAAACTAAAGCTAAAAGTGTCTCTTCAAAAGGTTATCTCACTAAATTTCAAGATTACGGATTATCAAAGTCCAGACAGCGTTTTTGCAAAGTCCAAAAATCGTGGTTAAAGCTAAATTTTCAAAACGCCGTAACTTCTATTAAAAAAATCGTAAAAATAAAAGTAAAAAAGCAAAACGGAGCTAAATATGTCCTCTTTTAAACGGCGCCTCATTTATTGGTTTATTTGATTTTTTCGTTGAGCAATTCGAGTTTAAGTCGGAAAAGAAAATTGATAGGATGTCCAATACTTTTGAAGAACCCTGTACACATGTATTAATATATATATTTGCGTCGATCGTCCTGATTACCCGGTTATCGCATTGCCTTGGTACCGCTCGAACATTTTATTTCCGGACTACGAAGGTTAAAGGGAATCGGTAGGACGGAAGTCGCACAGCTTTAAGGGGAGTAAAAGAGGGTCGGCCCTCGCAGCTACCGACTGCGAGGCCACATTAAATCCTCCATACCCGTTCTAGGCTAAGAGCAACGGTAATTCATCGCGGGGGGTTGTAGCTCACTACCCACCTTCCTTTCCAAGCCGACGAATCACTCTCGCAAAAATCCTACCGCGCGCCAACTCCGGCTAAAACACTCTGTACAGGGTGATCGGATATTGCTCGTATTCCGCATGAGAATTCGTTACTGCCGATCTAGGACTAAATTACAGTCATTTTACCGTATAGTTGTATTAAAAAATCTCCATTTTCAAAAAATCGAAACTTTTGAAAATGTTGGAACTTTTGAAATCCAAACAAACCCAAATAAACCCAAACAAAAAATCGAAACTTTTGAAAATGTTGGAACTAATAAACCCAAACAAAAAATCGAAACTTTTGAAAATGTTGGAACTTTTGAAACCCAAACAAACCCAAACAAAAAATCGAAGCTTTTGAAAATGTTGGAACTTTTGAAAAAAATCGAAATTTTTAAAAAATTGAATCATGTAAACGAATTGAAAATTGTGAAAAAAAAATGAAATATTTTGAAAAAAATTGAAACATTGGAAAAATCGAAATTAAAAAAAAATCGTATCTTTGGAAAAAAAATCGCAACTTTTGAAATTTTAAAAAACATAAAAAAAGAAATGTTAATTCGAAGCAAGAAAATTGGCGTGACTTGATAGGAAACTGAATAGCTAATCTTTCTGATGTAAACACTCTTCTAAACTATTTTACAAATTTTTATTGAATGTAAAAACTCACAAAATTGAGTTTTTATTGCAATAAAATTAATTAAATATTTTTTACAACCTTTTAACAATTGTAGAAAAAATTAAAAATCGTTTACAATACTAACAAATATTGAATACATTAAATATTATCAATATTATATATACAAAATTGTTTGGGTTCGTTTGGGTTCGATTGAATCATGAAGCAATTATATAAATATTTCAAACGACACGTTTTATATGTTTTCAATTTATAATTATTAAAATCCAATAACATTACATAAAACCTTTTTATCCGCTAAAAAAATTATTATTATTATTACTCAAACAAAGCCAAACGAAAAGGTAGATAAATAAATGTGTAAATAGAGATGTCGTTAAAATCATGAATATTTGCGAAAAATGATGAATTTAATGGAATGGTAATTCGGTGACGTGCCCTTCCGGCTTTCCTTCCAAATTGGGTATACCTTAGTGAATCGAGAGTGGGATTAGAGGGTGGATGATACTATCCGGTGATCTCGAAAACGTGAACGACTCATTGGATAAGACGTGGGTGGAGGCCGATTTGAAAAATTGAATAGGAGCTTGTCTCGTCAAGAAGCCTCCGGGATAATCCGCTCTTGGCTTCGTGCACCGCAGGATTCGCGCTCTTAATCATTTCATCCCTTTTTCTTATCCTCCCTTTACAGTGAAACTAATTTTTTATACAGGAAAAAATAGACCCGATTTTTTCGTCATATTTCACTTCAAAAAGTGCATTTCTCCCGATTATTTTTTAATATTTCATTAAACGAATAATTATAATAAACAATGAGACGTAATAATTAAACCAATTATTTAAGAATTATTGAACAACTTAAACATTTTTCCAAACATTTGTCAAAGTGTTTAAATATTGAACGAATTATTTAAAAATTCTTCGAAGCATTTTAAAAATTGTTTAATTGTTTAAAAAATAACTCACATTTTTTTAAACCATTTAAAAAATTGTTTAAAAGTTTGAAAAATGATTCAAAATATTCTCGAATTATTTATAAAATACCAAACGAACAATCGTAATAAATAATACAAAATAATAAACTACTCATTACTCATTCAAAAAAAAAAAAACAAACAAAATAATCGATAAAAAAAATAAACAAACCCAAACAACGATGTTAAGAATAAAATAAATAACGATAATAAATAACGAATATTCAATAAAACGTATCCTTGACACACCACGAGATAACTAAATACAGGCAACGATGTTACGACATTTTCGATCGAGCAGCATTAATTCGTCACTTTGTGACACGAGGACTTTTGAACGCACCATTAGGAGGGATTGCGATAGCTCAGAGAAGTTGCGAAAGAGCAAATAACAAATTGCAATTGAGAAATGGCTGAAAAGATATTTTCAAAAGGATGATACATGAAAGAGTGTTTTGAGGGGTGGGGTGGGGGGGGGATCTGAGAAAGCCTCGAAGATCACCACTGGTTTTTTTCTTGGTTATTTAACATAAACAAAAGTGTCATTTATGATAATGTCTTCCATTGAAATGCAAATTTAAGGTTGGCAATGCACTTTGTTGCAACCAGGTGCTTCATGGTAGTAATGATTATAAAATTATATCTATATGTGTGTGTGCACACGCGTTTCCAATGGGACACGTGATATCTGACCAATTGAAATTCGTCATATCGTTGAGAAATGTAAATTCGACGGTGTCGACAAGATTTACGACGAAAAAGATTGCTGACGTCTCGTATAGTTTATTAAATTCGAAAATCCGGTCTGTAACGTGATCAGCATCGATGCAAAGAGAATAAATAATTTTTCTTCGCGACACATATATTTTGTTGTCATATTGATTTTTTTGTTTGAGTTAAATAAAAAGAGGGGTGAAAAAAATAATTTTTATTATTTATTCGTACGTTTTTTTGGGAATTAATTGCTGTATTTGTAAAATTGATTTTAACTCTTTTTAAAGATTCATTCATTTTTAAAAATTGTTTTTTTCTTTAATTGGAGTATTTTTTTTTTATTTATTTGATTTTAATGTTTGGGTTTGTTTGGGTTAGGGTGTATTTTTATTTATTAGTTCGACGATTTATCATTTTTATTGTTGTTGTTTTTTTTTAATATTGATTTTAAGGTTGAAGGTTTTATCGATGCAGTTTTGGTTATTACGAGGAGCGATTTTTCATTATATCGAGTAGTTAATTTGGCGAAAAAGGAAGTAAATAAAAATATATTCATTTTTATGGCAACTAAATAAAAAAAAATATATATATATATATTCTTAAGAAAATAAAAAAAAATGAAAAAGGTAAAAATTGAAATATATTTCAATTTTTTATTAAAATGTATGGATTTTTATAGATTTTTTTTTTTTTTAATTGACATATATTTCAGTTAAAAAAAAAGTAATAAATCAATAAAAATCCATACATTTTAATAACAAAGAAATCGATATCCATGAAAAATCAATATATAACAATTAATGATTGTTTTATAAAAAAATATGACGAAAAGTGTGCATTCTGAAATTGCTGTTGCACGTTAAATCTTTCTGGTATAAATCACACATATTTTGCCCGTACTTGGAACAAAGCACCACTTTGTTAATTGCGTGAAGCGATGCCGCTAAAAAAAAAAAAAAAAAAAAAAAAAAAAAAAAAAAAAAAAAAAAAAAAAAAAAAAAAAAAAAAAAAAAAAAAAAAAAAAAAAAAAAAAAAAAATCGAATGTAGGCCAGGCCGCGATATCGGGCGACCGACCAACCGTGATAAAACAACAGCCACGGATGTTCACGCGCATCAAATTCATTCCATTATTTTCAAATATCAAAAAATTGTCAAATTGTCAAAATTAAAAAATCAAAAGAATTTTTTTTTTTTTTTTATAACAATTGTTTTTTTCGTATTTTTAACGAAAATCAACGGAACGACCGCGTCGTCTTTGATCGACCGTCGTTTTCGTTACCAGCCAATATTTGAGGCTTCCACCTGATCCGATTTTACGAGGACACAAAAATGAACAATTTAGCTCGCACGAGCACCCACCACCGGTGTTCACCGTTAAATCGTTAAACGTTCGAAACGACGTAACTTTTACAACTTAATCCATTACAAGACGCGATAAAGCATCGGAACGGGTGGCGCGCATGCGCGGCACCGGTTAAATCAAAGGCAAACCCGGCGTTTCCGTCACGATTATCAACCTTCCTCCCTCCCTCGTTCTTCATTTTTTCCCGCGCGCGAGAGCTCCAATAACCATTAAAAAAATATGAAAAATATATTGTAAATAAATAAAATAAAAAAAAAACATAAAAAAGATCATAAATAAACAAAAAATAAAAAATATATGATACATTTAAAAAAAACTAAAAATATTGAAAAATTTGACGATTTAATATAATATCAAAACGATTTAGAAACTTGAAATTTCATACCAACGAGATAAGATTTATTATTATTTTCATAGTTGAGAAAATGGAAAAATAAAACAACAATATTGTGCACCTCCAAAAAACCGAAACTAACCCAAACGCAATGGCGAAATCAAAAATATCGAAAACAAAGGGAAACGAAAAATGCAAATAAATATAAAAAGAATATCAAACAAACCTAAATCCAAACAAAATCCAAATTCCACAAAATTAAAAAAAGGCAAACAAAATATTCAAATAAATAAATTAAAAAAAAATGTAAAAATATTCAAATTAATAAATCTTAAAAAAATGTAAAAAAAAATGTTAACAGAGTCCATAAAAATAAATAAAAAAATATCCGGAAAAATAGTAAACGGAATATTCAAATAAATAAAAAAAACCAAACCCAAACGAGAAAAATCGAAAGAATTTTTTTTGTAATAAAAAAAAAAAGTAAGTAAACGAAAAATCGTCACTAATTTGATTCGTCAATTTATTATTTCGTGCACGTGCATTGTTCCCAGCATGTTGCACATATTCAACAATACCTCTTCGATTATTCTTTTCCATGAAATACAGAAATAGCCGGTGGAGAATTAAGTTACGCCGGGCATTCGGTACTTAGGTACACGCGCGTCCGTTTTTCGTACTTCGTTTTTTATTTTTTATTTTTTTTTTTTTTTCAATCGTATTCGGGTACAGAGTCGAGTATGTAATGCAATAAAAAGCACCGGGCGCATATAAGTATGCAGCCCTCCGAACAATGAGTGGCCCGCGGCATTAAATTCTTTTTGCTGGACGGAGCTGCGTATTTTTCGTTTGACCTGCGGCGACCCGGCTGTAATTCGATGAGAAACCGAGAGAGACAAAAAGCGAGAGAGAGAGACGAATCGGGCTTCGACGGAGGAGGGGGGGAGGGGGGGGATTTTTGGCTGGCCAACGACTCGAATTTCAACGAGAGGAAAATTGGCGACTTCGATCGTCGTCCAAACAAACCCAAACCAAAAAAAAATCAATTATAAAAATCCAAAAAACTGCTAAAATATGCAAACTTAAACAAACAAATAAAAATAGAATTATACAAACCCAAACGAACCCCGAAAAAATGAATTATACAAATCCGAAAAACTGAATTATACAAACCCAAACAAACTCAAAAAACCAAACTATACAAATCCAAAAAAAACCGTAAAAAAAAAAGTTTCATACAAACCCAAACGAAACCAACCAAATCGAATTATCCAAACTGAAACGAAACGTCAGCGATGCAAACCCAAACAAAATTCGACTGAATTGAAAGAAATCCACTCAAAATTCGATTTCGTAATACTCGGCCGGTAAACGAGAAATTCAAAAAAATCACGTTTTTAAAAAAAGATTCTTAATGCTTGCTAAACTCGAACAAACCCAAACAAAAAATTCGAGCGAAAACAAAAAAATTGTATAAAATTCGAGAATGAAGTTCGAAATTTCTTCGCGCTGACGAACGGTCACCATCCGGTTAAACGTATCCAAACTCAAAGGCTCGATTATTCGCTTGAGATATCTATTTAGGAAGGCTGATATTAGCATTCCTTATCACGCGTAAAAACATGGATACGTCACGATACACTCCGAATACACGATTCATTCATTATCTATTTGGGTTAGCGGAATACTCGCGACCGGTACGGTTCGCTAACTCGCAAACACGTAAAATTCTCGTCTCCCCGGTTGGTTGCCGTTTTGATCACCAGAGACGACCCTTCCCAACCCCCTTAACGTTCCTTCTTCCCGCAACGATCGTCCAATCCTTTCTCTTCCTATTCGAGCCAAGTCCACCAACTTTACTGTCGCTCCACAATTTTATGGTCGGCGTCGGGACGGACCACCGGCTCAACTACCGTCCCATTAATATCCGCCTTTCTTCCTCCCCGATATTTTTCGAAGGAAATACGTGAAATTTCCTTCCCGATCGTTATTTCACTTCCCACGATTTTCCCCAACTGATTTCCGTTGGAAAAACCCCGATAATCGTTTTTGTTTTTTGTAATGACCGAAAATTTGTTCTTTTGTTTTTTTTTTTTTCGAAATAAGAATTTTTTTATTTTTCATTCATCGAAGATCGAACGGTGTAAAATTGGACTCGAACAAAGTTGGAAAAAAGAGTTTTGCTGAATTGTTATTATTTTTTATTTTTATTTTAATGTTTGTTTTTGGGAAATGTCTTTTTTTTGGTTCGTTAAGAAGATTAATTACGATTTTTAAAATTAATTCTTCATTATTTGTTGGAGGGTTTCAGTCAGCGTCAATAAAACAAGGATTTTTTTTTCGGTTTGATTCGTACTGATAACTGAATTCATTTTTTTTTATTGATTAAAACGAAGTTTTTTTAGAGAGTACATTTTTTTGTCCATTAAAAAAAAATTAATTAGAAATGTTAAATTAATTGACGGATGTCCTGAGTTTGTTTGGGTTTAAAGAATTTTATTTCCAAAGTTGTCACGATTATTTTTGGAATGAAAAATCGTTAAATGGTCCGCCATTGTTCAATCAGCTGGTAGGTTGTTTTGGACTTGAATAAAAATCCAAGTTCAATCCCAAAGTCACTATTTTCATCAGAACCAATTTTCATTGTGGATATCAGAAAGCATCAGAGTGCAGAGGTCGATAATACCCATAGTCATCTGGTGCATCCATTCAGCAGCTAATTTTCGATTTCCGGTTTGTTTTGGGCTTTTGATAGGAGACCGTTGGTAGTTCCTATCGGAGGAAACTGGTCGATCTCGACAACAGTATTGGACTATTGGATCGCTGGATGCATACAAATCTCCTCCTTCCACTTTCGACCCCAACAGGGTTGACGTTTGTAAAACATTTTCCACGATTTACGAGCTATCATTGACCGTGGAAGGGATCCCTCCTTCTCGGGTGTCATCAACGTTGTTGTTGTTGTTATCAGTACCGATATCGATATCCGGGAAAACGGGAACCGGATGTCACGAGTGCGGGAGAATCAGTGCGTGAAATTTGGTTGGATAAGTAATCGTGACGGGTTTCAACGACGACGAATCGTTTTTCATGAGAAACGGGGAGATTTTGTGTCGATGGCCTTTTTGGCAACGTGGTTATTGGTGTCGTTTCGGCTATTTGGGAATTTTTTGCGTTTGTGGTGTAGTTTGTACGATTTTGGTTATGCAGGTACTGATGCCATTGGAGTCGTTTAGCTATTAGTGCCATTTTGGTCATTGAGTCATTTAGCTATTGATGCCATTTTGGTCATTGAGTCGTTTAGCTATTGATGCCATTTTGGACATTGAGTCATTTAGCCATTGATGGCATTTTGGTCAGTCATTGACGCCGTTATGGTTACGTAGTCATTGATGCCATTTTGGTCATTGAGTCATTTAGCTATTGAAGCCATTTTGGTCATTGAGTCATTTAGCTATTGATGCCATTTTGGTCATTGAGTCATTTAGCCATTGATGACATTTTGGCCATGTGGAATTTTCGTTTCGGAAGAATTGAACTCATTTCGACTATGAAGCAGTTGCAATTTCAGTCTTGTAGGAATCAGTACGACGTTGGCAATCTAGTCATTGCTACCATTTTGGGCGTGTAGCCATTATTGCTATTTCGACCAAGAAGCAATTGTTGCCATTTGGGCGATGTAGCCATAGGTGGTAACGGGTCTTGAAGAATCGATGGAGTGGAGGCTCGAGGGCTACCAGAACCGTACAGAAAGAGGGAAATGGTTGGAGTGGAGAGGAATGAGCAAGGGGGTGGCGAGGGGGGATAAGTGGTCGTTGTGGTAATTGATGGAGGCAGCAAAAAGGAGCAAGAATAAGACAGAGAAAGCTTTATCGTTGGCTACATATAGGGTTTCCTGTTTGGAGCACTTACCATTCGCGTGGAATGATCAATGGGATGATATGTTTGTTTAGTCCTCGACAACCCTTTGGAGCAATGAAGCGGACTGTATCCTTGGCAATGTTGAATGTATCTACAGGGTGTTTCTTTTCGAGTTGTGTCAGTCATCTTCAAACCCAAACAAACCCATACAAACCCAAACAAACCCAAGCGAGGAAACTTCTGAAAACTTCGGAAGGTTCTACGTACGACCTTCATATGGGACGAGTAAGTTTCGCGGTGGGTTCATACGTTTAGATACGTATATGTACGCGTTCGTTTGTGTACATGGAAATAAGTACTCGAACCAATCGGTTAACGTCATTAGCACCGAAGGGGATGTGGGTTACGAGGACTTGTCAGCTGTCGATACGCGAATGCACACCCATATCTCATCGGGCTCCCCGTTCGCGAACTACTTTGAACAGTGTTCCTAAATGATTTATCACCGGATGTAAAGTAGGTAGAGCGTATGCGATGCATCGGCTGTTATTGCTGTTGGGATCGTTCGCAGGTCTCTTCGTTGGTATTCTTATATTTTTTTGGTGAAAAACTACGAGGGTAGGGTTGATAATGAAATAGGGATGACGATATTGAAGATCATAGCGATAACGATAACGATAACGATAACTATAATAACGATAACTTTGATAACGATAACTTTGATAACGATAACTTTGATAACGATAACTTTGATAACGATAACTTTAATAAGGATAACTTTGACAACGATAACTTTGATAACGATAACTTTAATAACGATAACTTTAATAACGATAACTTTGATAACGATATCTTTGATAACGATAACTTTGATAACGATAACTTTGATAACGATAACTTTAATAACGATAACTTTGATAACGATAACTTTAATAACGATAATTTTAATAACGATAATTTTAATAACGATAACTTAAATAACGATAACTTTAATAACGATAACTTTGATAACGATAACTTTAATAACGATAACTTTAATAACGATAACTTTGATAACGATAACGATAACGATAACGATAATGATAACGATAATGATAATTACGATAACAAAAAATGATAACGATAATGATAACGATAATGATAATTACGATAACAAAAAATGATAACGATATTGGCGATAATGATAACGATTACGATATTGCCGATAATGATAACGATAACAATATTTCCGATATCTATAACTATGATGACCTCAATTTTTTAATAATATCTCCGATCTTCCACCAATTTCTTAAATTGAATTTTTTTTTTCAATTTTCCTATCGTTCGCCCAAAAAAATAAAAATTTGTGATGATCGCAAGAATCGTTGATCAGGCCCAATCAAGAATAGATCGAAAGCCTCATGATTAATCGCGAAGGGATAGAAAAGAAAAGCACGCGACAAACATCGCGGATGCACTTTGAAGATCGAGGAGACAGGACGTGGTTGTTTTTCCAATCGCACCCTCGGTTATCGCGAACGATCGACAAATCGAAAAAGTTCAATGGAGAAAACGAGTCGGGATTGTGTCTTCGATGAGAAAAATATGAAGGGCTCGGGTCCCACCGAGCTCCCTCTTGTCGAGGAAAGCGTAGCCTTCGAATACTTGAGAAGATCCGCATTGTACGTCAGCTTGGATGTAAGCCGATACAGCATTGAAAAAAGATCCACGGAAAACTCGCGAAAACATTTTTCCTCGCGAGTCCATTCACGAAACATGTTTTGCATTACGAGAACGTTTTACTCCCTCGTAAGTATAGAGGGTGTCCCGTTTCAAGAGGTATCTTAAATCACACCGAACACTCGACATTTTTTCAATATTTTTTTTATTTATAAACTTTATCATTAAAATCAAATTTATTTTTCAAAATTGTTTTATTCATTTAGTTTTAAATGTAGAAAATAAATACAACGAATTTTTGTCAATAATACATTTTTTTAAAATTAGTTTTTAAAAAATTCAATTTACTTTTATAGTAATTAATTTAATACAAATTTCGATTACTCTCGATTGAACAAAAAAAAAAAAAAAAATCAATCTACCTTTGAATAAAAAATCGAATAAATAAATACGTATTTATGAAATTTGTTTTATACAATAAACTTCGGAAAAAATGTTTTTTTTTTAATCTACAGAGATTATTTATTAACAAATTATTATAAACAAATGCGTATGCTCAATACAGAATGTACACGAGTTTGCTTATAATACATTTAATAAATCAATATATTTGTTTATAATAAATTGCATAAACAAATACATTTTTTGATAAGATTCGTTGTTTGTTTATTTAAAAATAAATTAAAGGTATTTGCGCGAGATGCAGTAAATAGGTGAGTGACAGGAAGGTGGAGCGTCCCGAAGATGAGTGACTCGGAGTCTCGGTCGGTGAAAACGTACGGGCCGGTAATGGAAGCTGGCGCCTAGCCAGAACCAGCCGAGTGAGACGCGTCTCCGAGACCCCACGGAGAACGGCCGAGGGTGTACACCGAGCTTCGGCATTCGGTACATGTGCCTCGACCAAGTGCGAGAAAACACCGCGAATTTACCGTTCCTCCCGTCTCTCTCTTCTCCACTGATCTCCCCTCCACTT
>JAPYZI010004296.1:0-22934 GCA_030523105.1 Ophioninae sp. A BG-2022a
ATATTTTTCCGAAATTGCGGGACCGGGAAAAAAAGCGTTTCATTCCCGCCCGAGGGAAAAGCCGAAAAGAAAAAAAAAAAAAAGGGAAACAAAAGGTCAAAAAACGAGTAGACAAGGGGATGGAAATGATATTAGCGAAACGAAACGTCCCGATATTCCTGCGCCTGACAGTTCATTACGGGTATACGTTCGACGCGGAGTTGTGAAAGCTCGTGTAATTGCCGAGGGTCGAGTACCGTTAATTTGCCATTTCTGGATACGTTTCGGAGCGCGTCACGTCAAACTTGATCAATCGAAGATTCGTTTTGTTACGATGACGAGGAGAGCGTATTCAGGATCTTTGAAGGGCGTTTTCACTACCCTTCAACCCTGACGGAATTTGACCTTTTTTAAACTTGAAGACTCGAGATTATCGTCCCAATCGTACATAATCGTAGAAGGTTCATCGGCTCGTTTGGCATCATCGTCGTCGCCCAAATTCAATTATAACGGTTATCGGAAGAACGAAACAAGTTCAAACTGAACTTGGAGTCGTTTGGGTCTGTTTGGGTTTTCAAAAAATCACCAATTATTCCGAATACTTATCATCCAATGAATAATCACGATCGAGCAGAATCCGAAGAATCGCAAGCTGCGATGAGCTTCAATACCAAAGGTGTTTAATTACTGAAATCATCACTGTACATTTGGGCCTCGTTGAAGACCCGAACTCGTTGGACGGCTGAATTTTCAATCTTCGATGAAAATTAAAAGTACCTGCTGGGTAGTTTTTCCGCGTTGCTGCCACTGATAATAGTGATCAGCGTTGAGCGCCCAACCAGGAGCAAAGCTGAATCCTTCGGTTGGAATCGGCGAGGTATCTCTGATGCCCGTTGAAGCGTTAAACTCGAACCGACCGGATCCAGGGTGACAATGAAAACCGGTAGTTTTATCGGTGATTTCAATGTTTCGGCAATTGGGATCCGGAAGTTCGGTGTAAACGCCGCGTCGAGTTCCGAACCAACCACCGAATATGCACTTTTCATCCAATTCCGCGATCGTTTCCCGTCTCGATTGGCTGGTCAGTTCTTTTTCAAGATTGTAAAGCGACTCGAACTCGAGAAAGGACATTGCCGATGACGATGTCGTTTCTTCATCCCGGTGATTCCCAAATCCAAAGCCCATCTCGTCCGAACGAACGGTATCTTCCAGCAAAGTTTGAACGCAATATGGACGAGCGTCCTGAACGAGTCTCCTCGGTGATCGTTTGGGCGAAGGACTTTCGTGCCGATTTTTACCGATCCTCGAAAAATCCTCGTTCTGAAAACGTCTACGCGGCGATGATGAATTCGACGATGATCTTGGGGATGAGGAAGCTTCGGGTGTCGTTTGACCAAAATTACTAACGACCGACGAGCTTGAAGATTGCTCGTTCGTCGACGGGGCAAAACTACCGATTGTTTTTTGCTTCTTTGGCGACGATCCGATCGACGTCAATCTGGATAATTTCGATTTTGGCTTGGTACCCGTATTCCTGACGGCAGTGAAAACACCAGGTTGCTTCAGTCCCGACGACGATGCTCCGGACATCGTGGATACATTTTTTTTATTGTCTTCTATTCATCCCTCACCACCCGCCAGTCTTTGCCGTCAAAACTTTCGACACTGATATGATGTTTCATTGAAAACAAGAAAAAAAGCAGAGTCTCCCCCGATCACGCGTTTGTCGCTTGATCAACCGAAATTTAAAAAAAAACAATGTAGGAATAATAAGCTCGTTCGATTATTCGTTTCGTTTTTTTTTTGGGTGCTCTTCTGGACCACTCGAATCGTCGAGGAACAATTCCATGACACGTGAGAAGATTAATTTCACAGGCACTGCTTACGAGTATAAAATTCACTTGGTAGAAAAATATTTGATTGATTCAATTTCTGCCCACAATAAAATTTGCGATTTCCCTCCACGATAAAAAGTTTTTCCTATTTCATATTATTATTACTTTTATACTTCGACTTTTATCATTATTATTATTATTATATTTTCTACACGGCTATTTATTATTATTATTATTGCTATTATTGGTATAAAACTTTAATTATTATTTTATTTATTTAATAATATTCGTATAATATAATTGAAATAAAAATCGCGAGAGTTTCAATTTTCTTTATAAAAAATAGTGATAAGAGAGGACGCGCGCGGAGCGATAGGGCAACCCTCCTCGAAGGGTCCTCGATGCGACTGAACAACAAACGCGTGTTTCAGGAGCGGCAGGAACGAGCGCCGCTCACGACGGGACTAAAGCGGTGGCGGAGAGCGTTTGCCAGCGCGCGATCGGTTCTCGCTATAGGACTGAGAGTCAAGCGGTGCGCGCGCGCATATTTCAATCTCTCGCTTTTCCACTTGCCAAAGAACAAACGTAACCCCGGAACGAAAAAAAAAAAACGAACGTTGTTGGGTGAACGTTGAAACGATAATCTCGGGTTTGGGTTTTGATCCTCAAGATTTTTCGTTTGGGTTTTATCAGAAGCCGAAGATAAAAGAGAATATCTCAAGATCAATACGGCCACGAATAAAATCCGACGAATTCTAATTTCTCAAGCTTTTAGGCCAAACTCGAAAAAAAAAAAGAAAATTATGATGATGACTAACTTGGAAGCGAGAAGTTCGAATGCCCGGTAGTTGAACGCCCATCGGACAACCCACCAAGCCACATTCGTTAGAAACTTTCTTCGCGTTATTTATTTTTTTTTTTTTACTATTTCACAATGAGGAAATTGAGCAACTCCCGTGGGTAAAGACGAGCCATTTTCCGCAGCAACCTGGCGACGAATACCTCCCGTAGTTCGTTCTTTTTTTCCGCACGTTTTCGACGCGTCCCGAGTGATTTTTTTTTTTTTTTTTTCGACAATACTATTAGAGGTATCGGCACCCCCTTTGGAGGTCTTTCCATCATGGGAAAGCAACGGTGGGAAAGGGCTCTCTCTCTCTCTCCGCCTCAGCTCTGTCCTGCCCACTCCAATTTCTCCTCAACCATATTCCGGCCTTTCGCCACCCTCTCTGTGTACACGGGGTGAATATTATAAACGCATTTGTGCGCGGGCGGTACGCATATTCGAAGCGCTACTCCGGTATTCCGTACAATGTTGTCCGTAGACATCGAAGCTGGCCCGGCTGAACGACGAAAAGGGCGAATCCTGTACTGACTTTAAGCGCCAAATACAGCCTCGAATCTATTCGTTGGCTAATCAAGTATACACATATACGAAACTCGCGCGTTCATCTTTGATGTTTATTACCACCATTGTTGGCCTTGTTTTCCGACCAGGGGTCATTATCATATTAGATTACTCGGCATGTACGAAGAAACGATCATTGACTGATTTCCTGCATGGTCGCTGATGGCCCCTATCGTAATTCACGACGATCATTAAAATTAGGTATGAAGGAAACATTGGCTACCTTCCCAACGAAGGTGGCCAAAGTTTACGTTTGCCGAGAGTCGAAGCTCGATGAATTTTAATAGTCTCTGTTTTGACTTTGATAATTATGGCTCTCGTCTTTAACTTCCGGTATGGTCACTAGTAACTAGAATAGTAACTAGGATACTATCGCGCTTTTGGATATTTTTTCGTTTCGAAATTGCAGCATGGTCGGGGAAATAGCTTGATACTGGAATGAAAATGAGTGTACAGGGATGATGACAGCGCGGACCACCGCGGAAGCATCACCTCGGGCAAAATCTGCATATTTATGGCGAATGCTCAGCACCCCGGAAGATTTTGGATGCATGCTAAACAAGCTCGCGTTCTCCTGGCTTTGGGCGTCAATGTCAGAGCCACGATTATTCGGGACGGCTCCGTATTCCCTACCGTTTCGGTCTCTCGCCCTCTCCGCTTCTCCCACCTCCGAAAACCTTTCCACTCAACGTTCTCTCGGTCCATCAGTGGCAGCGACAAAACCTGGTACGTGTATCAGTTACCGATACATATATATATATAGACTTTCGACGAAACGGTTTTGGGTATAGAGGGAACGAGACACCGGTTGAAAGCTCCAGGAGTAACCGAGCCGATGTCTCCTTCCAGCTTGACGTCGACCCTCAGTGATCCCAGGGGTAGTTGGTTCACCGTTCCTAATAGACCGCCGTGAGAATGATAAAGACAACGGTGATGCAGTTTTCGATTCTTTTGTTCGGATCGTTTGAACGGATCGGATCGGGATCGGAGCGCGAGTTATCGAATATCACGCGATATCACAAACACGGATCAAAGACTTTCTCCCCTACCTTTATTTTCATCCGGTTCAGCGTAACCAGGAATTTGCACGTATTTTCCATTTCGGTAAAAAAAAAAAAAAGTCGTTGATTATTTCCGCGAGCTCCGAACACGTCTGTTTCTTCATCCGACCCCAGCGGAGGTTTCGGAGGGGGCGAATCGGTCGCGTGAAAGCTCGGAGTCTAGCCCGGCGAAGCGAGAACGACAAATCCATCATCGCTGGGACACGCACGCGTCACTCGAGTCAACACGAATTCTCGACGATCAGGCAACCGTTGCTTTCACGTGCCACCGGTATGCACGGGGTTCCCCACTCGCCACGGTATTTTACGCGCAGCCGTTCTTCGTCCGCGTGTTTCTCTGCACGTAACGAAACGCGTACGAATGTGCGCTTCGATCGTACCGGGCTTCGAGCCTACCGGCTTTTAATTTGATCGCAGTGAATAGACAAGCCGCGGACGTTGATCGTAAGAGATCGCGAAGGATTTCAGTGAAGCCTGTTGGTTGGGACAGGATCGATCCGTGGATGGTCAAACGTACGACGAAGGACCGTTAAATCGATAATCGGTACGATCCAAACTTCAGGCCCGGAAACGCTTCGATTCATCAACGACGAAGCTGCTCCGAGTGCCGTTATCATCAGCGGCATCGTCGTCTCTCCTCCATCGATCCCATCCTTATTTCCGGTCACGCGAAGGTCACTCCTCCCGAGGCCCTTCCGATTGTTCCACTCGCGAAACAAATAACCGTAATTACGTTGGATCTTCTCGTTGTCGAGTCACACGCCTCGAGACGGCCGAGGTCTACGACCACGTCGTACCTGATCCATGGCCGGGTTACGTAACGCTCCCGCGAACGATCCTCGCCTCGTTCCTCGTCTATTCTCTTCTTACTTTTTTGCCTCGCTCAAACGTCTTATTATTAACGTTAATTAGAGCCCCGATTGCGGCTGGCTGTACCGTGGGGAGGGCCCGGCTCGTGGTACTCGGACGGTGTCGAGTATCAACGCGGGTATACAATCCACGCTTGAACAATGAGATCAAGACGCGAGCGGTTGGTACGGGGCAACGAAAAAAAAAACAACAACAAAAAAAAGTCGAAGGTATAGGTGGATAGTAATTGGCACTAAATTATGGCTCCGCGAGGAGACTGGAAGTTGTACGACCCGGCGCGACAAAGCTCGAACGCGAACCGTGAGTCACACGACGCGGTATACGGTAACGCAATTCCTGCGTGGGCATGGACGAGTGGGGAATCCCTTCGCGGTTTTATCGGATTCGATACAGACTTGGTAGAAACATTGCCATCTGGGACAACGCTTTTACATCTCGGATACGAAAAGGAGTGATTCACGTTCGTCAGGAAGGATCCACCAGTTATATCGATCCATCAAAATTTAACACCGGATAATTCTGCTATCGTAACGAGTCCGCGCATTAAAATCGATTTCGAAAAGCGTTCGTTTGTAAAGCGAAGAAAAGTGGAGGGTCGTTCATCCCTCTTGGCGATAGCTACTCGATGGGCCAATGAATTCGACACTTGGGTAAGCGGTGACGAGATCCTTTAAGTCTTCCCTCGTTTCTTTCGATGAAGGGTGAATACGCATTGCCGGGATAAGAAGCGAGAAGATCAAGGAGCAAGGAGAGGAAAAGCTTTCTCAGGGTGGATGGACCGTTGGGGTGTTTTTGGCTGCGCTTGAAAAGAAACCCCGCGAATCGTGGAATCGAAAGGACGAAGCTCGACGAATCGAGTACCACTAGCCGAAGGTTCCTTCTTCCCAGGGATCGATAGCGAAGTTCGGCAGGCTCGCTATTAAAGAGTTTTTAGTTTTCTCGGCTACTTCCGACCTGGACTCGAACCGGCTTTGGTCATGCGGAGTTTATCGTTCGTCGCATCGGCTCACGGTGATCTTTTCCGAAACGGACAATTATCGAGTAATCAATGATACGATATTAGGCATCTTTGATATCCAGGAGCGACGCGTTGGTGATCTTTGAGGTCGCTCCAACCGGGATTTTATAAGGTCTCCGTGGCGTATGAGAGAGAGAGAGATCGAGAAAGGCAACGGGAATATCAGCCAGGGGAAATCGTTCAGCTATGTTCGTACAACGGGGAGTCGCGAGACCCGGTAGCTTCGAGGGGTGGCTTATGGAAGGCGTTATTGCCGTGTCCCTGGCTTCGGGATTATTGCGAATCATTTTTTCCACATGAAAGTGAAGCCCTCGTCCCTACCGTTGTCTCTTCTTTCTCTTCCTTTGGGACTGGCTCGAGTCAGGGCGGATGGCCTCGTCGTGGATACAGATTCACGTTTTCCGGTTTCTTCTTTGAGGGCTTGACAAGACTGGAGATACGTACCGATCCGAGTATTCCCTACCAACCCCCTAGGTTAAACCCTACAGCCCGGGGCTACAATAACGTTGACGCGGTTTCTTTTTTCGATACACAAGATGAAGAAATAAAAACCGAGGGACGATTTGACTCGGACGACAAAATTGAATCGGAGGATTTGCTGCCTCTTTGCAGCTCGAACTACCAGCTCGAGCTATTTCGACGGCTCAGCGTCAACATCCTGGACAAAATACATTTCAAATTCATGAAAAGAAAAGGCGTTAGGTTACAGACCTTCGGTTTTGAACACCCGGGAATCCAGAATGCTCTTTTATCAAAACCTAGGGCGTTTCTGTGTCACGAAGCAATCGTTTTTTTTTCAAGCCCTGAGTACAGAGCCAATTTCTCACGAGAGGTACACTTTGATGTTCGACGAAGTACGAAAAAATATAAAAGGGAAATGGGACAACGCGAGTGTCGCCATCGCGCGGCGGTGTCCGGAACGTTTTTCGAGCTGCTTTCGTGACATCAAAGCGCCCCTTTTTTCCGCTAGCGGGAAAGAGAGGAATCGAGTGGAGTCGTCGAGTGGTAAAAGTGGCATACCGGCTGGAGGCAGGCTGTAAAAATGTTAGGGGTTGGAAAAAGGGCGCCCTCTGGCTCCGTCCCTCGAAACAGTTTCGTTTCCCGGGCTCTTCGGGTTTCCTCGTTCCGTGAACGAACGTTTTCTCTGGCTGCAAAGTGGCTCGTGCTTGCCAGGGGAGTGGGAGTTGGGTCGAAGGGCTCGTGGGTGGCGAGGGGCCAAAATCGTAATTCCTTTGCACCACGCGGAGGCCATCGCTGCAGCGCCACCCCAAGGGAACGTGACTCAGAAGATTTATGATCCTAGAATCGTAGCTAGACGTTCCAATCTTTCGCGGGGTCGGCCCTGTACCGGTTTCGGGATATCCCGGGTTGCGCACGCGTGATGGAAGCCGCGTTTGCCTTCGGTATTACCGAAATCGAGAAAACCTTGGACGCCGTACAACCCCGAAATGTCTTTTCGTACAAAAGGGTCCCGAGTCTGCCCTTTCGACACGTGGAACGGTTACCACACGCTCGACGCGATGCATTTATTCGTATCGATTTTTTTATTGGCAGCTGGAATGGACCAGAGTTTCGAATATCCTATCCAGTGCTGTCGGAGGATCCAACTTGGGAATCGACGCGGCGACTCCGTCAGGATTCTTCGCTTACCTCGGCTTGTCTTCTCTCGCAAGGACAATTGTGAAGTTTTTCGAGCTGCTGCTGTATCAAATAGAGAGCGGCGTATCGCTGGCTATCGGGTGAAAGCGGTGAATCCGGGCTGTCCGGTGAACCCAGTCCTGAACTTTGGCTGCGGCTGTTGCTGATCGTTGATTCGCTGTCTTTTGACGTTTCATGGCCAACGCATCGAGCGTTGTCTCTTTGGAGCGGTGACAACGGCGAAAGCGGGGAACCAAAGCCGGAACTGTCCGAACTCGAGTTGACCAAGCCACGACCGCGGGACGATAATGACCCGGTCAATTTAGCTTTAGGTATTGCACTCTTCCGTCGACCACCACCTGGCGACTCGGCTAACGTTTCGTTCCCATCGGAAGGCAATTGTTTCCAAGCGGAAGAATTTTTATTGCACTTGGCTGACTTCCAGGCTAGAGGATCTTTGCACAACTTGAGACCAAAGTCCTTTCGAACTACGGGCTTGGCACTCTTCGATAAACGCTTCGTTGGATCTTGACGTTGAGCTTCCCGAGACTCGATCGCGTTCGTCCTCGAACTTTCCAAGTTCAATGACACGCGTCTCGAATCTTTGATCTCGACTCTCCCGCTATTTTCCTTTTGCGGAGGCGTTGATGCTTCCGGACAACCGATAAGGCTCTTTCTGGCTGATGTCCGATTTGAAACGACGATAGAACGGCTGCCATTTTTCCTCCCAGTCTTTGAAGAGCTGCCAACGATCGCTGCTCGAAAAGTTACGATTTCTTGAGACGTTCCAGTTGCTCCGGCAGTTCCAGGGGCTCTGGAAGCTCCTGGAGAAATTACAGGATTTCTGGAAGCTCCTGACGAACTTCCGGTTGCTCCAGAATTTACAACGGTCCGAGAAGTTTCTTGATACGAGTTATCAGCTATCACTGGTCGATCCTGATCGAAAAAATCTTCGAGGGAGTCCAAGAGACGAAGATCGAATCCACCGATGAAGTTACGAACCTCGTAGTACTCGACGTTCTCGAAGCAATTTTTCGTTGATGAGAAGCTCGAAGATAACGAGATGGGCCGTCTCTTGACTGTACCCGTCTCGGTGCTGGGCGAGTCCCAATCCACGTGGAAAGTTCGACGTTTCGAAAGCACCCTTGCCATTACGATTTAAAAAAAAAATGTGTTTACTCCTTTATCCCGCACTTGGCAAAGATCGGAAAAACGATTTCATACACCCACTTTGACGGCGCGACCACAGGCTTTACTTAACATCCGTGTCATAGCGAAAATTTTGTTCGCATCTGGTCATCGTTTCCAGCCTGGTTCAACTTCACTACGATACCACATTTTTTTATCACTTGTACAACATCCACTATCACAGAACGGCCTTCCAGCCTTCGAAGAAAACCATCAACCCAACTCCTTCATATCCAAACAAACCCAAACGAAAACTGGCATCAAGAGCAGTAATATCCAGCACTTTGCACGTGAAAAAAAATGAACTTTCAATATACACAAATCACTCGAATCGACGGTTACTAACCTAAGAACCTGAAAAAAAAGGTTGACGAACTTATCCAACCTAATACAAACTAAAGAACCGAGAAATCCAATTTCCTACGATTTTGGACTTTTTTGCCCGTTGGCGTATTCCACCGATTTGTCAGGATAAACCCAAGCCCCAAGCGAACCCAAACAAACCAGAGGTAAAAATAAAAAGGAGTTCGATGTAACACGATCAGCGGAGAGAAAACGCTCAACTGAGAACGCTCAAGAGTTTCGTACGAAACTCGGCGAGATACGGTAGGAGAGATCACGAAGAGGCGTCCGTGGTCGTCGATAAGCGTATTTTCGGGTTGTTGCACTCAGACAATAGGTGCACTTGCCAAGAGTGCCCCCGGCAAACTGAAACCGCCCCTAGGCGCATCAAACCCACCCTTCGACGAGTAAAACGACAGGATCGGAGAGACACGTCTGTATGGGTGTCCGGAGGATCGACGATGCGATAAAGCGTACGGGGGTTGGATATACGTGTGCGCGTAAACATTCTAGGGAATCGAAGCATGGAAAAACTAGGTTTGAGGGTGCGAGAGCTCCCTACGGAGAATAAGGATGGGACCCAAGCCGATGCGCGGACACTAGGCTTTCGTCCACACTTTTACGTCCCCTATCATAGCCATAGGGCTAAAAACTAATTACATTCGGGTACGGGGTTGGTCTACCCTGTGTCTACACGAGCATTCCGCGTATATTGGTTGCGTAACGTTACACCCAAGCTCCGTCTTTTATTCCTCATCGCTGAATCCCTTTCTTGCACCGTATTGCAACGCGCAACGAACCGAGAATAATTCCGCAACAGTACCAACTCGAATCTCACTTTTACCCCTCGATTATTTCGGTTATACGACCACCCAATGTTTGCTTAACAAACGGACGACCCGGTACAAACACCCACGGCAAATCTTTCGTTGTTTTTCCTCTAGCTGAAATATCACACCGAGATTCACTCGTCCTTACCTTTGTTGCTCGATCGACCTCATCAAAAATCTTTCACCGCTCGCTTTCGCGACCCAACAGGGCACTGGCTAACCGCCGAATACTTTCTATTCATTGTTCGATACATTTGACGAGAACTTATGGCGCTTGATGCGTTCAAGATTATTCATTCAAATATTGTTACGTGAAATCGGAATTTTCGATTTTTTATTCTAAATATATTCATTTTTCTAATTAATGAAAACAGATATTTTTGTATTGAAAATGTATTTATTTTTCCCAATTTATAAATACGGATGTTTTTTTTTTTTTTTTTTTTTATTAAAAACGTATTTTTTCATTGAAATTCATTCCCAAAATATTTCCGAGCTTTTCGTAGTTTTAGTTCGTGGGAAGTCCAATACGGTAAATCTTTCATTCGCTTTCGTATCCATTGGATACATTATTCACTTATCTAAAATACGACAATGTTCAGAAAAATAAAATATCCATGGAAATTTCTCTTTAAGAAAATTGCGAAGCTAAAATAATTATCGTTCCAAAAATCATAACGCATCAAACCTGAATTACTAAAAATAAAAAATAAAGTAATGTGGATATAAAAAAGATATTTTTTTATATAGAAATAATTATTCAAAATGGAAATAAAATAATGATCATTATAAAAATAATAAGTAAAATCTAAATGACTATAATAATAATAATAATAATTTTTTAAAATAATTTACATATTAAAAAAAAAACTTTTTTTTAAACAAACCCAAACAAAAAATAATTCATCCGTAAAAAAATATGTTTCAAAACAAAGCTCTCTTAAACGACTACAAAAATAACAATAATGACAATAATTTTTTCAAATAATTTATATATAAAAAAAAAAAATTATTTAAAACAAAGCTCGAGGAATAATCAGGATCAGTGAAAAGGGAATTGTCGAGGGACGAGATTGAAGATCGCGAATGTGCGACTTTCAGTAATAATAGAAATGTCTGGGGTAGCGTGTTATCTCGTGTCACTCATCTTTATCCGCGTCTCTCTTGTAACATCGTTGATCGGGAACGCGACGCTCGCGGGAGTAACGAAACGCGCGCGTGTGCGAGCGTTTCCGTTAGTCGGTGCGGTAGCCGATTGTGGTGTAGGTCGGTGTCGTAATAGCGGAGGTTTCGACAGAAGCGGGACTCATGAATACCATTTGGGATAAAATCTCATCGGTTAGACGTAACGCAACGGAGGGTCCACCCTTCGACAACCACCGCGAAACGTTTTCGAACCCCACCAAGAGAATTCGATCTCTGAAGTAGAAAAGGGGTGTTTGGGTTGATTCAAGGGTGGTTATACGTACTTCGACGAAAGAGCGCTCTTCGCGCGAAACGCTGGTGCGATCAATTTTTTTTTTTCTTTTTTTTTTTTAGGCCTGCCAATCATAAACGCCATCAGCATCAGCGACCTCGTTTGACTCGGCTGTCTATATTTGCCAGCTGTCTATACACAAACGTTCGATCGGTACACGCGACGCTGTTTTTGTTCGCCAATATTTTGACACCAATTTGCCGGTATCGGATTTACGATAGCCCCTTGCGGTTTTATCAAACTCCCTGGCCAAACAAATGGGGTGTAATCGGAATACCTCGGAATATCCAACCGCGAAAGGAAATACCAGTTTGGGTTTTAAAACCTCCCCTTAAGAAACAACGGATCGCGTTTGGGCTGATGCTTAAATCGGTTCGCTAATATCGTTGGTCTTTAGGTTACAATTGGCTTTTAAAAAAACGGTGCTCCCAATAAAATGAAAACCGGGTGATGTTTGGGTTACAGCTTTTGACCAGCTGTAACCCAAACATCAGTTTAATAAAAAATTTACGATAGCGATTTTCAAAAAAAAGTCAAAAAGAAAAGTCTGTTTCAAAAATACAATAAATATATCTTTATTTTGAGGATTTATTAAATCAAAATAATTAATATTCAAATAATTAATACAAAATATTATAAACATTATTTTAAAAATATTATTCTTAATTTCAAGTTTCGAAGGTTAGGTTACAGATAAAAGGTAAACCAGCTGATAAAACCTAATAGCTTCGATCTATTGTTTGTTTTTTTTTTTTTTTTAATTTTCTTTCTTCGGCGTTTCAACTTTCCGAAGTTTTAGGTTTCGACTGCTAGTGATAAAATTTTAACGATCCCGATACGTGAAACGGAAACAACGGTGACGAAAGTATATTAGTTGCACTCCGGGGATTAATCGAGCTATCTCTCCTGGCAGCTTTTTCGGTCGCTCCGAGAGCTGCAAAACAGCGGTCCGCGGAAAAGTTATGGGGAGACCGATATGATGTACGATTGCGGGCGTACAGGCTCGCCCGAAAGTCCACCGCTGGTAATCGTGATTGAAACGGTGGCCAAGCGGATTGCCCATAGTTATAAAAGAAAAAAACTAGAAAGAGAACAACGAAGCTGCACCTATGAACGATTTATCTTTTTTCGTTGATCTTTTCGAGAAACCACTCAAGTTCCGGTATAGCTGTAGATCGACATTGATCAAATAAAAAAGGGACTTCCGGCGTTACTGTAATTTTATTATCGAATAAAAATCAATATTATGAAATAATTATCGAAGTAATTTCATAATTAAATCAAGCTAATTATCGTCAAGTAATTATCGAAATAATTTCATTATCGAATTGAGAAAATTATTATTAATTAATTAACAAATTAATTTCATTATTGAATCGAGTTTATCGTCATGAATAATTATTAAATTAATTCCATTATTAAATCAAAATAATTCTCACGAAGTAATTATCAAAATAACATAATTATAAATTTTTTATAAAATCTCATTTTCCATTGTTGTTGTAAACGACAACGTAAAAAATATTCTTTAATAAATCTTCGTACCATAATTCATTTTTTCCTAAAAAAAAAAAAAAAAAATTCTTGATATTTGTTTTCAAATGAAATTTGCAAAATTGAAAGAAAAATAATTTTATTCGCGTTTAAACGATGCAAGCTTGAACTTAATTCGTAACGTCAAATTGATCAGGTGGTTATCGGAGGTTCCGCGTAACGACGCGACTGGCGAGTTAATCCAGGCGCGAAACTTTCCAATCCACTTTTCGATCGGGAGCCCCAACATTGCGGATAATACCTTTGGAAGCTTGTATACAGGGAGAAAGGTACGAACGGACGTTGCGAAGAGGGAGCGAGAGGAGAACGAAGAGATTACAACTTATAATCCGGCGTATCCCGTTATAGGTTACCCGCTCGACGTACCGTACGAAGATTAAGTTTTCCGAAGGGGTGCGAGCCTCCCTCCCCCTTCCCCCGCTCCTCGGAAAATCCCAAGTCCAGAGGGATTCTTGCGGACCAACATTCGCGAGTTTCATTTTCGTCCTCATCGACGAAAACGAAATATCGTATGAAACACGTTTCATTGTCGATGTGCTCCAACTGTGGAGTTTTCACCACCCCCCCCCTCTTTGAAACCCTCTTTCACCCCACGGAGATTTAAGCTCTCTCGCTTTTGTACCGTACGCCTCGTTTGGTCGTTTTCTTCAGCCAGCTCGAACGGGAGACGGAGAGAAATCGATCGCCAAAATTTATTCCGATAATATCGTTATTTCCATTTCTCAAAGCTTTTCGATGATTTATTAGATACATTTGACAAGAATTTATGGCACTTGATGCGTTCAAGATTATTTATTCAAATATTGTTAAGTGAAATCGGAATTTTGGATTTTTTATTTTAAATAGATTCATTTTTCGAATTAATGAAAACAGATATTTTTGTATTTAAAATGTATTTATTTTTCATAATTAATAAAAACAAATCGGTTTTTTTTTTTTTTTTTTTTTTTTTTTTTTTTTTTTTTTTTTTTTTTTTTTTTTTTTTTTTTTTTTTTTTTTTTTTTTTTTTTTTTTTTTTTTTTCCTCGTCTGCTACGAAAGATTCGTACTCTAAACCCAAACAAACGATTTTAACTAAAATCATTCGAACGAATTTTCGAAGTGGATCGAAAATATTGATTCATAGATTTGCGATGGAACGTTCGATGAAACGACAATTCACTTGTCGACGTTTGTTTGGGTTTTATATCGAATATCGATTTTATTTGAATTTTCGAATTACATCGCGGGAAAATTGTGTTACCGACCGAGAAACGAATCGAAGCGCTAATGATGAGTTACCGACCGAGTACTCGCTACGAAATCGAAACTTTTGGCGAACGAAGGGAAACCCTCAAATTTCGATATCTCCCTGCTCGAAGGGCGGTAAAAGTGCTCGTTAGGGTTGGTAACTTTCCAACCGAGTTTCAGCTGCCAAAGTTACCGGATCCTGCCGCTGAGGGGAATTTCAAGGGCGCTCGCGAGGCGAAAACGAGAAGCTCGAACTTGAGAGGGCTGCGCACGTTGGCGGGGTTAAACTTGAGCTCGGTGCGGCGCCTCAAGCCCCACTATGGATTTGCCATTAATTCGAAACCCCGCCCCCTCTGAACCGGCAAAACTATTGTCCGAGAACTCATGGGGCGCGACCTACGTACCTGTGACGTCCTCCCGGAAAATCTGGGAAATCCTATTCGGCGAACATTTTCTTTCTCGAGTTCAACCCATTTTAACGAAAATCGAAATAAACAATTCGAATTTTTTCCCCTATTTTTTCAATTATAAATCAAAATAAATATGAATATTCTCATTAAATATTCGTGACCCCGATTCGAAAGAAAAAAAAAATACGAATAACAGAAAAACGAAAGTTTGATTGTTGAATTTCAATGTGAGAAACTTTGGTGTTTTTTTTTTGAATTTTTCGTAGCCACTCGATGACATTTAAAAAACGACCTACGTTTCTTCCAATTCCCATTTCAATAATAAACGAAATAAAAAAAAAACATTTTATCTTTTTTCTTTTTTATTTTTTAATTTAAAATAAATTGAGAAAAATTAATGAATTTCAATATAAAAAACTTGATCGATGTTTTTCGAATTTTTTGTGCCCACTGGATGACCTTCGATGAACGACCTTCATTTTTTTTTCAATTCCTATAAAAACTCATTGAATTGTTTCGTGTGTATATTTCTTCGTGACTAAAATTAATCGATATTTGAAAAAATAAATAACAAAAAGTTTATTAAAAAATAATTAGCATAAACAAAAATGTTAACGGTGATTAAATTAAATTATCGATGAAAAAAAAATCGCGGATGCATAAATTTTGTCATCAGGCGATTCGTGTATTCATTAAGTATTCAAGGCTTGTAAGGTGACGCGGTCTCGTTAAGGGCAGCGAGTGTAAGGAATAACGAGTATAAACGCCGGGGCGTGAAGAGTCCGGGCAATTTTATCAAAGGGAAGGAAGTTCAGGGGTGTTTGCTTCTCCGCGTGTGGACGTGACAAGAAATGGCGCGAAAATCGATTTTTCTTTCATCCCAAGATTTTCTTTCATGTTTTTTTTTAATCAGTCAGAGTCAGAAAAATTGCTCGAAACTTTCCAAGTATTATCTTCGGAATTTCACGTCGCGAAATTCGTTAAAAAAATTTCAAAGACAGCGATTTTCAAAAAAATGTAAAGAAGAAAAGTAATTTCAAAAATAAAATAAATATATCTGTATTTTAAGAATTAATTAAATCGAAATAATGAATATTAAAAAAATATTTAAATGATTTAAAAAATATTAAATATTAAAATAATTAATACAAAAAATTATAAACATTATTAAAAAATATTACTACTAATTTCAATCTACTTTTGCCCCGACCGGAAGTAATTAACCATTGACTAAAAAATCATTTTTGAAAAGAGCAAAAAATAAATATGAAAAATACAAAAAATATTTCGAACGTTTGAAATAAAATTCGGAAAATGCGATCGGACGTTAGAAATTTTCCCACGTGGTCGTACGTGACCGCACATGCGCTTCGTGTGCCCCCTGAGGACCAGAGGGGAAACGGCGAACCATGGGGTGGAAAGCGGTAAAAGTTTTGTCAGCGGAAAGCTCGCGTTGAGCAAACCTCCTGGCCAAGCGTTTATTGCACCGAGGAATTTACCTCGAGTTCAGCAGTCGAATCAAGAGGAGGGGGGGTCCAGGGGAGGAAGGACGAAACGAGGACGACGGTGGGGTTGAACTACGACGAGGGGGAGGGCCAACCTTGAAGGGTGGAAAAGCGAAAGTTGACTCGAAACTTTCAAGGGGATGAAACTCAACGTTCTCACTTTCACCTCCTTTCCCTTTCGTACGAGGCCAGTGCTTTCAGACGTCTCAGACTCGTATCCTTCAAAATCATTTTTTTTCCATTCCAACGATCTATTTTTGAATTTTTATTTTCTTTTTTTTGCCATTAACTGTCCCTTCTCTGTTATTTTAAAAATAATTTTCAATTTTTAAAAACAATTTTTTGTATATTATTTCAAAGATATTTTTTTTCGTCTTAAGTTTTTTTTAATTACCATTATTTTTAACACTTATTTATTTATATATACTTCTTTGGTTTTCTGTTTAATAAAAAAAATCTCGTTAACGACCATTTTTTTTATTGACTTTTTAATTCAACCCGAATGTTTTCACGACTACGATTTTCCAAGCCCATTTTTCAAATGTTTCCTTCGTCTGGAATTTTATATATTACTATTGTTGTTAGATCGATAAAACGAATATTTTTTTACTTCTCCGATTTTCGTTTTTTATCCGTATATTTATTTGTTTGTTTTACTTTTTTTATTGCTTCAATTTTATCACGAATTTCGATGACAATTATTTTTAATTCAATTTTCAGTCGACACAGCGCCATTTCGTGACGAAGGAAATTGTATCGGGGAAGATTAAGGGGCATGGGGGGGGGAGTACGGGTAAAGTCTCGATTTCCATTTTCTTGGTGGTTCGAGTCGACGACGCTCTTGGCTTCGACGTGACATAACATCACGCACACGTCGCGGACCCCAACCCCCTTAATTCTCCATTTCTCTCCGATCAAAGTACGATGCCGGTTGGAATTCATGGTCTGGTACGACGTCGAAAAGGGTCCTCCGTCAAGGGAGCCTCGCATGCAGACCATTTTTTGCGAAACGAACCAACGGAGGTTCTGGCTGTACCCGAGCGTCAACCTTGCCCCTTCCATTCATCGTCCCTTAACCACCCATCAGTTCGATAATATATTTACTATAAAAAAAAATCAAAGGGCTGCGAACGAAGAGACCGAGAGCTAAAAAAAGGAAAATAATGAAGGATGTTTCGTGACGAGTTCATTAGTTATCGAAACGTGGACTCCCATCGAAATTTTGGTTATTCGATAGTCGATAAAAATGTGAAAGATTGATTATTTTTTAAAATAAGAATAATAATGATGATGATGATGATGATGATAGGGTTTGGGTTTAATTCGTTGCTTCAAACGAATTTTTGTATTTTTTGTTTTATTGATTTCTTTGAATATTCAAAGCTTGAGGCTTTGTTTTTTAATGTTTCATTTTTTGAGTATTTAATTTCTTGCATTTTTTAAAAATGTTTAATTGTTTGGGTTTATTTGGGTTTTTGAGGACCCAATGTTTTAAGGATCGAATTTTTCGGACGATTATTCTTCGAATAATAATTATTATAATAATTATTATTATAGGGATAGGGTTTGGTTTTCATTTGTTGGTTTGAAGGAATTATTTTATTTTTTGTTTTATTGATTTTTTTGAATATTCAAAGTTTGAGGGTTTGTTGTTTAATATTTTATTTTTTGAGTATTTAATTTCTTGAATAATTAATTTTTTTGTTCCGGTTGTACATTTTAAAAAATATTTAATTGTTTGGGTTCGTTTGATTTTTCGAGGACCCAATATTTCGAGTATTTAATTTTTCGGGAATCCAATTTTTCCAGCCTTCGATTGTTCTCGTATGCAATTCTTTGAGAAACCAATTTTTCGAGTATCGAATTAATTGAATCATCAATATTCCGCGCATTCGAATTTTGGGCTAATCAATTTATCTAGCGTTACATTTTTCAACGATTCCATTTCTCGAGTATTAATTTATTTAACAATATAATTTTTCAAATGTTTAATTTTTGGGTGCCCGATCGTCGACCATTTAATTTCTCCACAGCTAAAAAAAAATGAAACAAGCGTTCGAACGACGACTTTCGAAAATGTTGAATCTGCACGATCGAAGTTTCGGAGTAAAAAAAAAATCCCAAGGATCCACAAACTTCGTATAAATCCAGGTGAGACCTTTTTGATTTTTTTTTTTTTTATTAAGTCTCGAATTTATCGGGCACGGCAATCGGTTTGTGAGGGAAAAGGGTAGCAACGAAAAAAATATTTAAACGGTACTAGAAGCGCGCACAGGAGAAACGGAAAGCGAGATGCAGCTTTGTACGTGTCTGACTAATACCGAGCGTTTCCACTTGGGCGGTTCGTGCCGCTCGGCGAAATCCCCCCTGGCTTATTGTCGCCGATCCTCGCGCGAAAAACAAACCCGGCTTTTTATACTTATTGTCAGAGCGTAAGATAAACCCTTCGCGTGTCCAAATGCCTCTTCCTCGTATACAGGGTGTCCGATTCGTCCACACTTTTTTATTCCAATTAAATTGCCACTTAAAAGCGAATTTTTACTCATCGACGCATAGAATTTGAAATTTGTATTACTTGGTTGACTTCCCGATGACTCTGAATCATTCCAAGGTCAATTAATTATCTCAAAGTCGATAAACGTACTCCCATTTGCTTTTATAAATACTTAAAAACATTTTTTATCTCGTGATTGATTTAAATTCCTTTAAATTTATTCGAAACAATCTTCAAAGAAAATCGTTTCGAGGTAATTTAGTGGATGACCTTGAAATGACCTTGAAATAGTCACGAGATGGCCTTGAAATGACCTTGAACGGGCCTCGAGATGGCCTTGAAATGACCTTGAACGGGCCTCGAGATGGCCTTGAAATGACCTTGAAACGACCTTGAAACGGCCGCGACATGACCTTGAAACGACCTTGAAAAAATTGTGACGTTTTGTCAAAACGATTAAAAAGAAAAGTCGAACGAAGAAAATAAATGGTAAAGTCTCGTTCTTCCCTCGAGTCCCTTTAATAAATGGCCGACGCGTCACTCATAAAAGATTTTCCGTATTGGCCAGGCCAGCTGCGAACGAAACAAGACAAACGAGAGAAGAAAAAATATATATCACGATGTGACGTTCTCGACAAGTCGTAAATTTCAAAAAATTAATGTCGCGTATCCCGAGCCAAATGAAAAAAACGCAAAGCCTCGACGAGAGGATAAATTTACGACCTTGGAATTCATTCTCTTTAATTATTCTATTTTATTTGAAAAACCAATTTGTGAAAATAAAAAAAAGTCAAAAGTCATTTAAAAATTACGATACAAAAGAATCGATATTAAAATTTGGGAATTTATTGAAAAATAATGATATTAAAAAATTCAATAAAAGAATTAAAAAGCTGCTTTTTAAATTATTATTCAAAAGATTCGAAAAACAATTTTTTTGACTGATTTTAAAATTACGATAAAAAATATTTGTTTAAAAAATGGGTAATTAAAATTAATTGGATCGAAAAAAAAAAAATCGTTGCACTTAAACGACCAAAGTTCAGCGGGACGATAAATTCTCGGTAATTCGAAGCAACTGGAGCGATATCGACGGCGATGTCAATTAATTCCGGAATGTCTCGTATTTGCGTATACGCAACGATACGTTTGAGCGCCCCCGCACAGCTGCTGATTTAGCACGGCGCGATTCGTAACGCGGCAAAATTCGATGAAAAAAAAAAAAAAAAAACAGGAAGAAGGAGAAATAAAAAGAACTGAAAAATGTATCGTAAGTGTATCTTCGATCGAAACGTCAGCGGAAAAAAATTGAAAACAAAAAAAAAAGAAGCGGGGGACGAATAGATTGAGTTTGGATCGTATATTGCGGGATACGCATTCGCCTTCTTTTTTTTCCTCTTTTTCGCCACGAGCTCACCGGCCCTGAAAAAGTGGCAACATTTTTTTTATCGTTCGAACAAACACGAGGCATATATTTTTCACTCGCGAACGACGAGGAACCAGTGATTTTTTTTTTTAAGTAAAAAAAACGACACGAAACGATCACGAATAATAGTAAATAAAAATGTAGAATTAAAAAAAAAACTTCGAGTAATTAAAGTAAATAAACGTTAAAAAATAAAGTTAATAAAAAAGAAATAAAAAAGAATGAATCTTACGAGAGAAAAAAAATACGTATTATTAATCAAATTTAATTTACATATCGAATTTATTGAATTTATTAAATTTCTATAATTAACAAAAATTCCTTGTTCTACTGAAATAAAAAATAAAAATTCGACCAAACAACTATAAAAAAAAAAACCAATGACCCAAAAACCAAAATCCAGCGTTTAAAAAACGAATAATAACTGAACGAGCCAAATAATTAAAAATCATCGAACTAAATAAATTAATTAAAAAAGAAAAAAAAAGATTTAGCCTAAAAATCTCGAACTTCAAAGGAGTTTCGTTCGAAGCCATCGAGTTCGTTCCTTTTTTTTCTTTTTTTTTTTTGGCAGAACAGTGGGTCTCCTTTGATTCCAAATGAATTCAAATTGAATGAGACTCGAAGCTAAGAGCCGTAATCCCTACACTGGCAAATTGTTACCCAAACTTTTCGCCTCAAAAATGTTGAGGATGCGAATAAGAGAGGAAGAGAAACAGAAAGAGAGAGAGAGAGAAAGAGGGAAAGAGAAGGTTAAGTCAAAGGTGGAAGTTTCCGCATCGACCCTTCGGAGCAGCCTGTGCACGCACGAAACGCGTGGCTGGCTCTTTTCCTCCCGTTTCGCGTCTGTGATATAAACACACGAGTTTTCCTTCCGCTCTGGTCTTTCACGAGTCAAAATAACCGTTTTCTTTAGATCGTCGTTATCCCTAGAAAAGGTATATCCAAGGCCATTGTAAGCTCGAATATTTCGAGCCGGAAGTGCCGTTTTCTTTTGGTCCCAAAATTAAAAAAAATAATAATAATAATAATAGGTGGGAAATGAAACTAATCAGGAAAACAATTTTTACCGATCGAGAAATAAGAAAGATCGAACGTTTGTAAAAATGATTCGTGTCAACGTTGAAATCTCGGGCGGAAGTTTTACCCCGATATAATCGAGACGTGCTGTCTCGTCTCATTAGGTACGCCTAATTAAGAAAGTTGGGTGGCGCCTGATGCTCGTCGTGTGGAAACTCCGTCGCGCACCTTCCGGCGTTTCCTTTCTCTCCTACCATCGCCCTACGCCCTATCACAATTCCGGAGCGTATCGTTCTCGTCGAACTTCCGTCGGTCGTGTTAACTCGATGTAAGGGCTTCGAGCTAAAGGATTTAACGCGGTAGCTTGGAACCCCGAACTTTTTTATGGAAAGTTTCTTTGTTATGGAATTTTTCGCTAATTATCCAACTATTTGGCCCTTTGTCAATAAAATCTAATAAAATAAAAAGAGAGCGGAGCCCTTTACGAGGGAAGGGCGAGCTGAATCGAGAGAATAATAGGGTTAATCAAAATTGTTGGATTTTTATAGGACTGGAAAGGGTTCTGGAAGGGTTTAAGGGCCTTAAGGGTCTAGAAGGGCTTCACAAAAGGCCTCAAAGGGCCTCGAAGGGCCTCGAAAGGGTTGTCAAAGGGCCTCAAAGGGCCTCAAAGGGCCTCGCAGGGCCTCGAAGGGCCTCGAAAGGGTTGTCAAAGGGGCTGAAAGGGCCTCAAAGGGCCTCGAAGGGCCTCGAAAGGGTTGTCAAAGGGCCTCAAAGGGCCTCAAAAAACTTCTCAAAGGTCTTAAAGGAACCCTTTTTTCAACGGGTCTATCAAAAAAGTTTCCTAAACTCAACGAATCATCGAAACCGTTGTTTCGAAGCCCTTTAGCGCCCTTCCGATACCGATATACCTCGATCGTTCTTTCAATTTTCGTATACCCCGGGTTCCTCAAGTTCAAAAGTCTTCCGAAGGCCGTTGAAACAAAGGATTTTCGGATCGAAGCTCTTCGAGGGCTCTTTTCCCGTCGACGAGCGCGACGAACCTTCATATTTATTTATTTATTCATCGCGATTACGACGTTCCGGGAACTCGGGAAAAACAAAAATCTTGGTCGGTTGAACGGGAGGTCCGCGATGAGCCAATGGGAGGATCAACGAGGCGAGTTCGGAGAGACAGAGAGAGAGAGAGAGAGAGAGAGAGATAGAGAAATAGGGAGGGGGAGGGCAGGGAAAGGGCGCTGTTATATCGAAGTTGCGAGGGGTTGTTGGCTGGTGGTGCGCGCTCCCAACGTTACTACAGCTGCTGTCACATAAATATCCGGAAACCCCCTGAATTCTGGAAGCTCCTCTGCGAGACCTCGCCCCCCGCCCCCTCCACGAACTTCCCAGTCCTACAAACCTACACCTCGAATCGTCGTTCCTTCGCTCCGAGAAAGCTCCGGCCCGAGAAAGAGAGAGCGAGAAAACCGAGTTGCACAAATTTACCATCCCTGTTTCGCTCCAACATTCCTGGTGAGTAGGAACTTTGGGGGGGGGGGGAGGAGGAGGGATCGTATCGATTCTCAATTCCTCGGGACGGAGAGGAAGAGCCCGAACCCGTGTGGATAAGAACACCGCGGCGAGCGAAGAAGAAAAAGAACGAAACGGAACAAAAAA
>JAPYZI010004297.1:0-28092 GCA_030523105.1 Ophioninae sp. A BG-2022a
TTACCGACTGCGCTTGCATCCTTCTGAAAAATCAATATACTTTTTGACTTGGCACTTGTCACTTGTTCACTGCGCTAATTCGTAACCTCCGTCGCTACGGTAGCTACCGTAATCTGCAGCAGGGAAAAATGTCCAAAAAGTATTCTAGAATGGGTTTTTATCATTTTCCCAGTCTAATTTTGCACTTTCGGCAAAAACTCGGGTAGATTCGTAATGAGCGGAAAATTTTCGATCAAATTCACCCCTTTAATACTTAAAAAACGGAAAAAAAATTTTTTTCGTCCTCCCAGGCCATTCTCCCGGAATCTCAAAAATCACGATATTTCAAACGGTCGTAGGATGGCCTTCTCGTAGGCTACGGGGATTCAATGGGTGGGTTTGGAAAAGGGTTTTGCCTGACTTAAATAACGGCGTTGGATTCGTATCGATATCTCTTATAGTTTCCCCGGAAAGTCCACTTGAAAAATCGCAAAAAAAGAAGCAAAGGGGTATGTATGGCAAAATTTGCAAAAATCGATCGTCCAACTTTGAAATTGTGCCAAAAATCGAAAAATTATCGGATTTTAATGATTAAAAAAGGATTTTGAAGAGAAAATCATAACAAAGAGATTGAGCACAAAGTGGGCTATCAAATAGCAAAGGAAAAAAAGTTATCGACGTTTGAGTGAAAAAATGTATTTTCCCAAAAAATCGAAAAATTTGTTGGATTTTAAATATTTTTTTTATAGGTCCATTTCGATGTAATTTGATTCCCTGAATACGAATTGACCATTAATTTCCCCCAAAACCCAAAATTTCTAGGAAAAAGTGTCGAAAAACTATTTCCGAATGGTTTTTTCGCATTTTCCCAGTCTAATTTTGCACTTTCGGCAAATACTCGGGCATATTCGTAATCAGCGGAAAATTTCCGATGAAACAGACCCTTTTAAAAGTTTAAAAACGGAAAAAAAAATTTTCGCCCTCCCAGGCCCGTTTTCCCAAAATCTCAAAAATCACGATATTTCAAAAGGTCGTAGAGCGAGCGCCTTAGGTGCTATGGGGTTTTATCGGGGGAGTTTGGAAAAGATTTTTGCCTAACTTAAATAATGGCGTTGGATTCGTATCGATATCTCTAATAGTTTTCTCGGCAAGTTCACTTGAAAAATCGCAAAAAAAGAGGCAAAGGGGTATGTATGGAAAAATTTGCAAAAATGGATGGTCCATCTTTGAAATTCTGCCAAAAATTGAAAAATCATCGGATTTGAATGATTAAAAAAGCATTTTGAAGAGAAAATCATAACGAAGAGATTGAGCGCAAAGTGGAGTACCATATCCTAAAAAGAAAAAAGTTATCGATGATTTAGTGAAGAAACGTAATTTGCCCAAAAGTCGAAAAAAATTTTTGATTTTTAATATTTTTTTCATAGGTCCTTTACGATGTAATTTGATCCCCTGAGTACGAATCTACCATTAAGTTTCCCTAAAAACCAAAATTTTCGTGAAAAAATTGTAAAAAACTTCTAAAATCACGATTTTTTTTGTCGTGTGCAGTGCTTTCGACGAAAATTCGTTGCTATTCGTAATCAGCTGAAAATTTTCGCTCAAATAGACCCCTTCAATACTTTTAAAACAGAAAAAAAATGTTCGACTACCCCGGCCACTTTTCCGGAATCTGAAAAAATCACGAAATTTTAAGGTCGTAGAGTGAGCTTCTTATATTATATAGAGATTCAATGGGTGGTTCGGACAAGGTTTTTCCTTAACTTAAGTAATGGCGTTAGATTCATATTGATATCTCATATAGTTTTCCCGGAAAGTATATAAACCTAATAATGGAACAATGACGATTTTCCGGATTCTCGCGACCGGACGTTCGATCCGCGACCACTTGACTCCAATAACGGGACTTCTGCGCGAATATACGTAATCCGCGTGACCAGCAATATCATTAGATCCATGGACGAAGACTGAAGAGAGTCGGCGCGCGATCTCAAGAGGGGCGGGGGGGGGGGGGGGGGGGGTTGCACGTTAGTAGCGTGGGAGAGGCCCACGTGGCGCTGAATGCGAACTCCATAGGAAAGAGTTGGGAACCGCATTCCTAATGGCGTCTGGCGCCAAAAGTGGTTCTCACGTGACTTCGAGTTGAGGAGAGCTGAACTTTTCATCGGGAATTAACGCGTGACGGATATACCGGGGAAAGGCCGGAACGAGATGAGCGCCGGCACGTCGAGAGAAGACGAGAAACGAAGGAAGAACTCGTCAATGACACAACGGAACAACCATTTCCTCCAGTTAGCTACGCGACTTGCATCTCGCGACAACTCCTATCAGACATTGTTAAAACGCACTCTGTTTTCATCGCGACGTTTTTTTTTTTTTTCTTATTCCGAAGCATTCCAATAGGCCAGAAAAAAGAAAAACAAAACAAAAAAATAATTTCTCTTTTGGGGAATCCACATTGTAACGTTACTGGAATCAGAAGCCAAGATTTCAGCCAATCGAAGAGTTCATTTTATTTATCTGGAGACTGAGGGATCATTTTTTGTTCAGGGAATATTTGCAATATGTGCTTCAAACCATTCTTTAAAATTTATTTTTCGACCATTTTATATATTTATTTTTTAAATATAAAATTGATTCGGATACCTATAGAGATGAAAGATAAACCCTCGAAGCTTTGTTTTGATAGCTTCATTAGTAGTTTCGAAAAAAATTCCGAAGCATTTTTTTCGACTGTTGAAATATTTAAAGTACCCCAAAAACACGTCATTTGATGGGCTATTTTCATACGTTTGAAATATTTAGATATTCAAACCCAAACAAACCCAAACAAATATTTCGAGTGCCTTAAATACCCAAATCATTTGATGTGGTCTTTTCATGGCAGTTTTGAAATTTATATTTTATTTTATTAAAATGCATATTATATTTTATTTAAATTTATATTACATTTTATTTAAATTTATATTATATTTTATTTAAATTTATATTATTACTAGATATAGGGTTCCAGAAACGCCTCTAGCATTCGCTACTCTCGCTTTATCGTTAATCCGTCATTCCTCATCCCCGACGCATCTTTTGCTCTCCGGAATTTTTACCCGGCGATCTTTCTGGCCGATACGCCTCACTCGTAATGACGGGAGACACGGAAGAAGAAACCTTCAACGAGCCTACATTGCGATAATTATTTCTGATATTATTATTTTTATGATCGTTATACGATTGTTTCTCACGGATTGCGTGGTCGTCGTGGTTCTTCGATTCGCCGGATCGTTAGTCGTTCATCGATCGAACAAACGATGTGAGGGGAAAGATGGTGAAGGGAGATGGCAGAGGAGGGGGAGGAGGCAGGAGAATGTGCAATTTACTCTCCCCCTGAAGCTGAGTAGAGAAATGCTAATAATGGAATACAGATTACTCGCTGAATTTCTGAGTATCGCAAGGGGATGTGCACCGATGACGTTCGTTGGTCTGGCATCACGAATTACGGATATTGAAGGGGAGCTAACGCTAGTACATATCTTTATTTCTGGGATCGCAACGATTTTTAAATGATGCCGAATGATTCTAATCCGGTTCCAATGAAGCTCCAACAGCTGGCTTCAACATCATGAAAACCCAATACCGTCGTGATCGATCAAAATGATTCGTCAATCATCTTGATTTTTGGAGGCCCAATGTTGTCATGATTCATCAACAATCCGTGATCCTTCAGCCATGAACGAATAATGGCTTCACATGTTCTTCGTAAAAATTTCTTGGATCACGATTCCTAACGCCAAATGCTGCACCTAATACAAACACTCAAAGAAACGTTCATCCTCAAATGAAAGCTTCACCATAAATAATCAATATTTTCCAGTAAAAAAGAAAACTATGTGTGACAACACTATATACCAATTCTATGTGAAATCTCAACCCTGTCACGATGATACTCGCCAAAAAAAAAATCATGAAAAAAGAACTTTGACTGCAGATTCCAAACGGCGAAAAGAGCTAATGTTACCCAAAGATATTAACTTCAGGGAATGTTCCCAATCCGAGAAAAATTCCCAAGTTGCCTAGCTGCCTGTAAAAACAACTGTTACCCCCCACCCCTTCAAAACCAACCCAAAGAAACTGTTTATAGTGTCGCGAACACGCAGCGCAACTCCGCGTGTCGTTAATCCCCGTTACAAGTACAAGTGTCCAAACTGTTAGGTAACGGGGACCCACCAAGATTAAGTAAGCGAGGATTAAGGGGGTACGATAATAACGATGGACAAGAGCGGGGGAGATCAGACTACCGAGGGAACGGAGATTGCCAACGTGGGGTATCGTGGGATCGCAATCTTTTCATGAGCTTTGTCCATGCCGCACCAGCCAATGAATACGCACCCATCCCTTCTCTCCTGAGCTTGTACATCGTGTTCGTATCCTCTACCCATACTTCTTGTCGGTCACGACCCTTGCAAGGCCAATGACTGCTGCGCAGCCTGTCGATAAGTCGAGGCTTCGTTTGGACTGGTTTCTCACGCCTTCCATCAAACGTGACACTAACATCGTTCATCCTAGTTCCTGCCAATCAGCTACCAAACTTTGTCCATTTTAATGGTCACTTACGTGGCTGGATTGCAATATTGGCGTGTCCAAATCGTACCTACAAAACGTTCATTGATGAAAATTCCCGCCGATCAGTCGCAACCAGACTGCTGGAAGTCACTCTGATCTCTTCCTCTTTCGTTCTCTCTAATCGTCCACGATTTCATCAGTGAATAATACATTCGGGGTTGGTCTACCAACATTTCTACCTTCGCACAGCTAGACGGTAAAATCGATAAGTGAATCTGTCTGGTTTCTCTCCTTCGTTTCCTGTATTCGTACGAATGGCAAATTCGATATTTACGAAACTATGAGGACCAGAAAGAGGCGGAGGCTAGGTTGATTAGGTACTGATAACGATTTTTTACATAAGGTTAGGAAAATCACTTTTGTTTTCTAAAAATACGTGCTGTGTACCTTCTTGGAGGTTATGTGACGAAGAAAATGATGTACAAGGTCATCCAAGTTTATTAGAGTTGTAGATCTGGCTAGGAGGTCGAACACCGTTTAGAACACGTTTTTATGAAGGAAAACAACTTGGAAGACCTTGGAAAAGGATTTTAATGACCCTGTGTTGTACATTGTATTGGATATTCGTTTCGACAACTGCTATCACCTGGCAGAAGTGAAAACATTGAACTAGAAATGAAAAAACGAAAGTGGCCTTTGGACCTTGGTAGCAATTCGAAAGAATCGTTGTCTGATTACCTTTATAGCACACTATAGCTTATATCAGGCAGGATTTATTGAAAATCGTAGTTTCGAAGTTGTTCAGGGTTTCCTTCATTTTGCGAGCTGATGTCACGTTGCAAACCCAATTATATTTTAAGAAAGCCAAACGAACCCAAACAACTTGGTGGGTAAAAAAATTAAAAAAAAAACAGCTTGCTACATGTGGAGCCAATATCCAACATCTGGCAGTTTCGAGGACGGTTCACCAATCCCTTCTATGGTCTTTAAAATCGTAAGTTTTCATATCCACTCCTTTCTCATGATATCTGTCTATTCGCAGGATATAATTCCGTTTGGAAGGTGGAGCGGGGATGGAACGGGCAGCAAGTAAAATGGAAATGAGTTGCACTGGTAGTTCTTGCTCGCAGCCTACAGTCGGAGACAAATAACGCTTATTATTAACCGCATAATGCTCGTTAATCAAAGGCAAATCGGATAGGGCGGAATGCGATGAAGAAAGAGGGGAAGTAAAGGAGAAGGTTATTGAGTATGGTCCAGAGTCGTGCGCAACGCGTGCAAAACGTCTTATTCCAATTGAGGGCGTATACCGTTTCCTATTCCTTCGCCTCTGTTACACTTCGCGATGGAATGAAATTGCCTCGAAGGTAAAATCTCAGCACCGAGAATTATGGTGCACCGCGTGTTGAATAGGCGTATGGAACACCTTTCTCTTCATCCTTAGCTCCGACATTCATCAACTTCTATATCCGTGCAATCAAGGACTCAGGAATCGCCCCCGTATGAGATTCTTTTGCATCACTCGTGGAAGTGAACTTGATTGGCAGGTGGATTTCACGAGATACTGAACGTTTCTACATCATAAATCCACCCCAATGACAGGGATGAATATCATGAGACAGAAGGCTGGAGGAAAATTCCCAGCAGAAATTTGTTACAGAGTTTCTGGTTCCAACGTTATCCCTATATGGATTTAATTGGGACGTCGGACATAGATCGCCAATATAGGAATCCAATTGGATTCATCATGTTTTCTTAATGACCACTGCTGGAGAATTCTTACCTCGTTTTAATCGAAAATACGTGAAACTTCACGAAATAAAAAGCTCGACGTGGCAAAGTTGAATTGAATCAATAAAAAACGATAATAACTGAGGTTCCATCTAAAGCCATTAAACCACTTTTTAACAATTTTGTAAGTGATTTACACATTTTTTAAAAGTAACATCAAGAGTTTTTAAAAATGCACTCATTTTTTGTTTGTTTAGATAATACACGTTTTGGTTATAAAATTCTACGTACAGAATGCGATGAGATCCATCAAGAATCGGTGATCAATTCTACAAGAGAATGTGGACATCCTCTAGCGTTAGAATTGGATTCCTACATTGGATTCCAATGGGGAACCCAATGTAGAATTCCTGTTCGAATCCAACAAGTACACAAGTGAAGTTTCAGCATAGTTATCCAATGAGACAAACCATTGGGTTCAATGGACCCCAATCCCATTTGGAATTCGCCAGGTGCCACCATGAACAAACGTTCCATTTGGATGTCAGTAGTAAAAAAAGAAACGTTTCGCATGTTTCCCAGACGGTGCAGAACTCTGGGAATTGGCGAAGAATATTATTTATTAATTCTCGCTGATTATATGGAGTGTAAGGATTGAAACGATTCCGGTAATGATGCTCGCGCGCTTCTTCCGCGAGAAAACATAGATGAATCACGTAACATTGGCTATTCACACGGATACCCAATGCTTCCGTCCTCATAAAGTGATTATCTTTCTTGACATGGAAAATCATAAGACTTGAAGAGACGTCGACTTTCTTTATTCGCTTCCTCGATGGATCTGCGACGAATAACTAGTTCGATCTACCGGAAGATTGAGTGTCTCTGATGGCGCCTCCCATGAGAAAACTTCGAACCGGAAGTTACGGAAGTTTGATTTAACGAAGAAAATAATTGATCGTTTGTTTGAAAAGCCTGGAAAAATGAAGAATTACGGGATCGCAAAGTGGCGACGCGGAACTTCGGACTACGGAATTGTTGCTCGCGGCTGTTTGGAATTGGCTTGCCTGCGCAGTTGATGATGACAGTGCACCAATGATCTAGCCACGATTCGCGGCAAAAGCCTCCGGGGAAAATTGAAGGAGTATGTGTCCCATGAGGGACAATCAATCGGAATGAGGGCCAACCTGATGATTCGGAAAAACCGATGAGCTAATCCAATCTATGGACCTGCTGGAAATCAAGTATGGACGAACAAGATGTTTCGCTGTTTCTACTTGATCAGGAAGCCTGATGCATCCTGATTAGGCTTCGATCAGGTATTCTCAATGTCTATGAAGATCCAATGGCATCATTATTGACAAAGATCATCCGTCAATCATCTTAATTTTTAGAGACTCAATGTCGTCATCATTCATGAATAAACCTGATCCCTCAATCATGAGTGTATAAATAATCCAGCTGTTTAATGGCTTCTACGCGTTCTGCGTCAGAATTTCTTCGATCGCAACGATTCCTAACCTACGCCAAATTCTCCTTGATAAGTTTCCAATGAAGCTTCAACGGCCGTCTTAAACTTCCAGCCCTTAAACGTCCTCATGCTTGATAAAGACGATGAATTTCATTCCCAATGATTCGCCGAGTCATTCCTGATGTGAAATCCGACAAAGATGATCGGAGAAGCAATCGTAGCCGAGACCCTAAAAGATTATCGCGAAAGAAGGAATCCAGGTGGAAGGACAACTTCCGCGGATGACGCGGTTGATGCTGGTGGGAAGTTGAAAGAACGCGCGAATGCCGATGTCGTGTCTCTCGTTTCTTGACACCGGAGAGCGCGAGAGAACGCCGCCCGATGATGATGATGATGATGATGATGCCGGTGTGTTGCCGTGCGAGAAGCCCCGTCCTCCTCTTTCTAGCTTGATCTTCTGGCTGGTGCCGCGGGGGGACTCCGTTGAAACGACGCTGCCCTCTCGAGTGGAGCCTCTCCTCCCGCGGTGCTGAGCAAAAGCAGCGAGCTATGTGTTGTGCGATCCCTCAGGCAATCGTATACTTATGGAAGTGGTGCATCTCGCGGCTTTTCACATCGCTGGGACATTCGCGGGTGCAACATGGAGAATACAAGAGAGAGAGAGAGAGAGAGAGGGGCAGAAAGATGACGATGATCATGACATTAGGTGTAGTAAAAAGAAATCGATGATTTTTCCAATAGACGACTTTAGTCATCTGAATCAAGTTACAATAGATGGCGTTACAAAGATGACACTAGGTACTAAACAAACTTTTCCGACACTTGTCTGATTGCTTGACTCCAGAAAATACTGGATCTCTTTTTACTACACCTAATATATTTTTTTATGCCCTAGCCTTGAATTTCGGACAAAAAAAAACGTAACGAACTAAAAACTCAAGAAAACTTAAACATTACGTAACATAATAAAGTATATATCAAATAATACAGGTACAAAAATATAAAAATACAGCAATGTAAAAATAAAAATTATAAAAAACATAAAAAAGCAAACATGCTGAAATAATGTAAATTCCAAAAAGATAATAATGAATGAATTAAGAGAGAGAGAGAGAGAGAGAGAGAGAGAGGGGGATTGACTGATAGTTTTTTACTTTGGTGAATGATGAAATGATGTAATACAAAATTAAATATAATCGTAAGGTCTCATAATCATTATAACAGCAAAATAATTATTATTATAACAACAACAATAATAATAATAATAATAATAATAAAACATACAAATAAAATAAAGATAAATAATAACAATTATTATTAATAGTTATACAATAAAATATGCAGAAAAAATACAAAAATAAAAATAACAATAACGATCTGAATACGCAGTCCCGGATTTTGCACATAACCGGGGAATTCGTAGGTGCAATACAGGAAAAAAAATAGAGAGAAAGATAGACGGAGAGAGAAGAAGAGATTGATTGATTAATAGATTTAATTGAAACATGACTCCAGTCACGCATGGAGTTGGTTGAGATTTCTAACGACACAATAATAACAATAAACTTTAATCAATATTAATAACAATATCATATCAGATCAATATTAATAATAATATAACATCAACAATGATTATATAATATAATAATATATAATACAGAATTCATTATTATTTTTCGTAATAATAATAATAAAAAATAATAATAATAAATTCATATAATAATACACGAAGAGAAAAAGAGACTGAGAGGGACGAAGGGCGCAGGGGGGAGCGAGGAGAGAGAGAGAAAGCAGCCGCGGGCGACAGACCGTGCTCTAAGAGACGACGATAAGGGAATAAAGCCGCGGGTTGTATACCGCGAAACGACATTCCTCCACGAAGCATCCGCGTTCAACCCGTTGAGCTTCAGCTGGACGTATCCTGGCCATCTAGGCGAACTAATATCGACTGCCGGTAAAAAGGGCCCAGCCATAATGCCTGATCCCTCATTGCCTTGTAGAGACTTACGCCTTTCAGATTCTTAACGAAAAAGGTTCTGTGTGCCTGCGTGCGTATTTATACTTGATAGGTGTATCGATATTTTTATGCTTTCCCGTAACTGCCAAGCGCTCGGTGCAAATCTCAACCGACCGGACAGGATCGGCGCAACTTTTCGCTAGGATGGAAGGAACGCGGGCTGATGATCTCTGATCGGCATTGAATCGTAAGAAACTTGGACGAATCGGGGGAGGGGGACGGTTACTTCTGCCATTGCTTTTATTCTCTTTCTCTCTCTCTCTCTCTCCATCTCTGCGTATTTACTATCAGGGTTTTGTTCTATCTGCACGCGTTTGTTCAACAACGAACACGATGCCTCCATCCTTGGATACGTATCAAAGGGAATGCTGGACACGGCGAGATCGCGCCACGATTTATCTTCGCCGATCCATGCTTGCGAGGGAATATGTGTCGTTCAATTGATATTTGTTTTAATAAAGGTGATTGCTTTTTTTTTTGACGAGGTTATATTTTTATGAATTAATAAATCCTGGTTTCGAATTGTTATTTATTTTGATGAAGATTTTTTGACGAGGTTATATTTGTATGATTTAATAAAAGCCTGATTCCTAATTGTTATTTGTTTTGATAAAGGAGATTTTTTGGTGAGGTTATATTTTTATGAATTAATAAAAGCCTGGTTTCCAATCTTATTGGTTTTTTTATGTTATTAATTGAATTTTTATTGAATTGGTATTTATTTTTAATGTTTTTAATTGATTTTTTATTTAATTGATATTTATTTTATTTACATTGTCGTTATTTATTTTATTGAAGATTTTTGTACAAGGTTATATTTGTATACATTAATAAAAGCCTGGTTCCTAATTGTTATTTGTTTTTTTTTTAATGTTATTAATTCAATTTTTATTGAATCAGTATTTATTTTTAATATTATTAATTGACTTTTGATTAAATTGATATTTATTTTTTTAATTGTCGATACATTTTTCATTAAATCGATATTTATTTTTAATATTGTCAATTTAATTTTCATTAAAATACTATTTTAATTCGGCGTACAAACTACGAGTCATTGGAGGTTACAGTGGTCCTAATTACCTATAACGTTCCAGCGTTTACTTTTAACACTAAATTTAAACTCCCTTTCTCCTCTTTTGCAAAATTTATTCCAGTTTCGTTCTAAGTGACGTCAATCATCATCAACGATTTTAATTCAACAATATTATTGTTAATTAAAAATGATAAAAATAAAAATCCTTATTCCTATTTTTTCATTTATAAAATTATATATTTCAGCAACTGAACTCTTTCTTAACCAAAACAACCCAAACAAACCCAAACATACGAGAAACGAGATAAAAAGACTCGTTCCCCTGACGCCGTCATTGAAAATCGGTACGGGTCATCAAACTCGACAAACTTTGATGATTTTTTGATTCCCAAATGAAAAGTCCAAGAATTATGTCAAATCCGTTAAGGCCAGGTGGACAAAGATCGCGAGGTTGGTCTCGAGTGTTTCGCCACGAGTTTGTGTGTGCCTTGTAAATTCCCGACTCGCGAGCCGGGAATACGATGGAAAGTAGGACTTCGCGACGAGCTCTTGTATCGCGAGGACACGAGATTTTCTGTACCTGAAGTATATACGTGTACAGGAGTATGTCAGGCCTCTTCAAGAGCGAGGTATAGGGATGAGCATTCTTTTTCTCTTTTTGCTACGTGGCTCTGTTGTGCTCGGTACACACGTGAGAGCTAATGGCACATTGCAGACCCAACTGTATCTACTTATACAGGGTGGATCAATAATTATTAGCATCTTCGAAATTTGAAGATTTCGAAGGTTCACAAAAATATTTGGTAAAATGAAATTGCACATTACGAAAAGGGCCATTCGATAGCGATAATAATTTTTTTTGCAGTATACTTTTATTTTTTTTTTTTTTATATGTTTTATAGTATTTTTTTATATAAAAAATAAATAAAAAAAAATACTTTCTTATAATTAACGCAGGATTCTGCTTTTAATATTAAAAAAAAATTGTTTTCTTTTCAAATTACATTTTTCGAGAGTAAATGTATTCAAGAAATTTCTTCACAGAAATATTTATATCTACGAAAGAGGTCATTCGATAGTGACAATAGTTTTTTCATATATTTTTTTATTTTATTTTTGAATATATTTTCCAGTATATTTGTTATTTCATAGTATATTTTTTTGTATATTATTTATTTGAAAAATTAGTTTAATATAATTACTGTCTTATAATTGACGAAGTATTCTTCCTTGAATATTAAAAAAATATCTATTTTTTTATTACATTTTTCGAAAATAAATATATTCAAAAATCTCTTCACAGAAATATTTGCTTCAATAGTACGAAAGGGGTCTTCCTCTAGCAACAATAGTTTTTTTTTTATTACAGCCGGAGGTACTTCGGACCATTGAAGGTCAACTCCATTTTTTTAAATGGATCAGTATGTTTTTTTTCGTATACTGATTGAGAAGCTTGAAACGAGTTTGATGACCTGTAACATAAGATCATTGAAAGTAATTGAAAATCCACTTTAAAAAATGCAGTCGACCTTCTGATGTCCAAAATACCTCCAGCTGCAAAAAGAAACTATTATCGCTATCGGATGACCCCTTTCGTAATGTGCAATTTCATTTCAGCAAATATTTTTGTAAACCTTATAGTTTCGAAGATATCCAAAGTGTTAATAGTTATTGACACACCCTGTATATAACCCGCTGACTTCAGGTATACGGATAATGAGATTAATAGTTTTGCTTCTTTGATGACAATGTTGAAGGAGGACGAATGAAACGCATAAAATGGGGTCGATATCCACTGGAGGTTCGCACCAAAATTCATTACATTATGGTGACCATAAACTGGGGAAAAAGTTTTGGATAATCGAATACCTAGGGGAAAAAAAATGTGTTTGACAACTTACGATAAAACAAATATTTTAACAAAATAAAGATATAAAATAAAAAAAAAGGTAAAAAATAAATCATAATTTGTAAAAAATATCAAAAAATGCAATTCTAACGCTATTTTAACGCTATTTTAATGAGAGAGAGGGAGAAAGAGAGAGGAAAACGGGTCAACATAAATAAAGGTAATTGCCATAGTTATCCAAGATCCTGTTAAATAACTCACCTTTTTTTAATAGATCGTATCTAAATGACGACAGCTTATCCCTAAGTAGCGAAAATTGTCCAAGCCAGAATGGGAAATATCGGGCAAGAAAACCAAGAGAGAAAGAGGGAGAAAGAGAGAGAGAGAGATGGAGCCAAAGTCGGCAAAGTAAGCAGACAGTTGAACATCTGTTACCCACATACCTTTCGTCTACTCGTATCCAGGCATACGTTACCTCGGGAGACACACGTTTCAACGATTGCAATTGCACGTTTCTCCGAAAGTGTCCAAGTGCTCCTATTTGCACGCGTTCCCAATACGTGATGCATATATATATATTTTTTTTCTTTATTTTTCGTTTCGTTTCGTTTTTTTCCCCCTTTATTTTTCTGGGACCGTGGATTGTAACGAACCGAAGATAAGGCGAGACGAGAAGAGACTCGTGCTCACCAATGGTGCTCCGTGTGATAAAAGTCAAGCTAGGGCCCGAGGTCGTCGAGTTACTGATCAATTAGCGTACGTGCGTATAGAACAGCTGCTCTTATCCGCGCCAGATACCGTGACGGATGTTTTATGGCCAACATCTCGTCAACGCCTGTATCCAATACCCCCAACGCCTTCAACGAGTATACGACCTACTGGACCTTCGAGGAGAGTACTTTCAGTGGATACGTGTTTTGATATTTTTTCACCTTTTTTTTAGAAAAAAAAAAAATAGATATTCGACGCTGCACTGAACAGTGGAAAATAATGAAAATTTAAAAAAACGAAGATATTCGACGCTGCTGAAGCAGCAGAAGGTAATGTTGAAATTATATGTAAAAAATTTTAAAAATAGTGTTTAAAAATATTAATACAGCGTTCATTTTTGGTGGGTGTTTTTTTTTCATTTTTGATTTTGATCTTTAAGCAATTGGCGAGGTTGGATACTTTTTTTTAAATAAAATTTTTACGCTCGTCAAAAGTTCTTTTTTTGGGGATGGAAGATTTTTTTTTTCATGGGGAATTTATCGAAGTAGAGAGATTTTTAATTGATGGTGAAAATGGGGTTTTTTATGGTTTTTTTTCACGGGATTACTTTGAGCCTTATAATTTTGAATGCCGTCAGGTAAATTATTCTATCTCTATTTTGGGTTTTATATTAATCATTCTTTTTACAATTATTCATTTTCTTTGTAATAATAATAAATTATTTAATTTGGAATTGATCGTTTTGAAGGAATAAATAAAATGTGGAAAAATCGCTCGAAACATTTGTTTCTACCCAAACAAAATTTTCTACCAAATTTTATTAAAATACATAAATAATTATATTAATATTTATCGGAAAAATTTGGGTGTACACCTTATTGATATTTATAGAAATAAATGTGGAAAAAAATGTTTAACATCTTGCTCTTTCCTTTAAATCGATTGATCAAATAATTTATTTATAAATATTTATTTATAATTGAATTATTTATAATAATTTAATTATGATATCGATTAACGAATTAATTTTTTCGAAACCGTTTAAAAAAAATCGTTTTATAAAGATTGTCATATTTAAGGCCGATATAAAAATCTCAAAAAAAAAAACTCCAAATTCTTTTTGCTCAAAGGAATCCTTTCGAGAGATGTTGACATTTGTTCTCCAGTTTTGAAGGTGACTCGCCATGTTCTCGTCCCAGAAGTAACCTCTTTTTGTGTAAATATTGTTCGGCTTGTTTACCAAAAAAAAAAAAAACTCAGAATTCGATCGAAACCAAAAAAATAAAAAAATGCAAATAAACATTGAGTGTTTCGCCTTCACTAGACTCGGTTTCGAGGAGAATCTTGACAGATGGGGAGAGGGACGAGGACGAGGAAGCGAGGATTACCTCACGCTGGAAGAATTTACGTACATTGCGGCGACAATTTATTAACCGACGGTGCGCGAGTCTCCCATTTACAAGCTGCTTGAGAAGAGGCCAAGTGGACTTAAGGAGAGCTACCGTATTGAAAATTGATCATCGCCAGCGCAATTCTCTTGCTTCCCAACTATGCTCGTTGCCACAGGGAAATCACTACTGTAACTGGATGCTTTTTATCTTCCTCTCGCTTTACCACGATAATCTAAAACCCCCTGTACGTTTGTATCCTTCAGCATTATCGTGTATCGCGATCTTAATAGTCGCTAAAAGCAAGATAACGACACTCCGCACCTTCGTCGTGTCGCACAGCGATACTTCTTATCTCTCTCTCTACCCCTCTCTCTTTCTTTCTCTCCCTGTCTTTTATATTATTTTATAATTTTTTTAATAGAAAATCAATTTTATTTTCTATTTAAATATATATTTTATATAATTATATATATATATATATATATATATATATATATATATATATACATATATATAAATATATGTAATTATAGAAAATATTATATTATTATTACAGCTATTATTATAATTTTTGTATTATTTATTATTATGTATTATGATTTTATTTTAACGACACTTTGCACCTTCGATACTGCTTCTCTTACTTTCTGTCTATCTCTCTCTCTCTCTCTCTTACATTATTTCATTATTTTTTTAAATTAAACAAAAAATTATTATATTGCATAAATCTATATATTTTATATATATATATATATATATATAGATTTATGCAATATAATAATTTTTTGTTTAATTTAAAAAAATAATTATAATATTTTCAATATATAATATATATATTTTCAATATATATATATATATATTGAAAATATTTATTACGTTATTTCAAGTATTATTATTATTATGGTTATTGTTTTTATTATTATTTTCTTTTTATTATTGTTATCGTCGTCGTTGCTATTGTTACTTTCATTACGATTATTTTTGTCTGACAGTGTTACAGGGCCCAATAAATATTATTATATCAATCAATCAATCAATCAATCAATTTTACTCCTCCCCCCTCCGATTTCGTGTTTCTTAGAAATATATATCCATATCTATTTATACATATAATTATAGAAAACAATATATTATTATTATAGGTATTATTATTGTTCTTACTTTTGATTATTGATTATTTCTTTCAAATATTTATAATTATTTGTATTATTATTTATTTTTGTTTTTTTAAATTATTATTATTGTTGATCTTACTTTCGTTATGATTGTTTTTACCTGACAGTGGTACAGGACCCAATAATTTTTATCAATCAATCAATCATTCAATTAATCCATTGTACTCCCCCCCGCCCCCCCCCCCCCCCCCCCCCCCCCCCCCCGCCCCCCCCCCCTGCGTGTGAACCGGGGAATATTTTTTGTTTCTCTCTTGGTACGGGAAGTTCGCCCCGTAATTACCAGCTCTTCGGGGTCATTAGATGTTGCATCGGGGTATGATATTACACGGTAATTCAACCGATCGATGAATTTCACGCCTGCGAATCGTTGCCCAGCATGGAGGGGAATCCAAAGAGGGGAATGGGTTGAGAGGCGTGCACGATTTTCGTTGGGTCACTGGGTCGATCGATATTTATCAATCCGACGTGTAACAAGTAAATTATAACTGCCGGAGAGGTCGATAAACCCGAACGCGATATGGCAATAATTGTAATATCGAGTAATAATATAGTCTGGTGTAATAACAGTCTTCGTAAACTTTTCGAAAGCGAACGTACGAATAATAATAATAATTATTTTATGGGGTCTGAACGTAAAGAAGATGCAAAAGTTTTTCGTTACGCAATTTCGGAAATTGGAATTTTCAACTTACCGTCGCGTAATTGTTGAACCGTTAAAAGATTATTATTATTTGTTATTTGTATTATTATTATTGTTTTTTGTAATAATATCTAATATTGGGTACGAAAAAATGTGCGTGGGAATAATTTTCGATCAATCATAGAAATTATTATTATTTTTTTTTATTGATGTAATTATTACAATTTGCGTTAAACAGTAATTATTTATCATTATTCGTTTATTATTTATTCGCAATTGATTATGATTAATTACAAATAAAGCTCAACAATTTCCGACAATTTCCGATAATATAAATTGTTAACTGTTTGAAAAATGATAAATATTATAAATATTCAAAAATAAAATATTTAACGATATTGGGATATTGGGATTTTAGATATTTTTGATCGCGATATTAGGATTCTAAATATCTAAAATTTGATATTATTCTATTTGATCCTAAAATCCCAATATCAATATCAAGAACATCAATAATATCAAAAATATTCTAAAATCTAATATTTAACGATCATCATCATCGTCAACGATATTATTTATATTTGTCAATAAAAATATCAAAAATATTTTAAATAATGGCTAACGACAACTTTAAATTCTAACTATTTCTGATAAATAAACTTTTATCGTCTACTTAACAAGATATTTAGTTATTTTCATTCAGTACTCATCATTACTGCTTACAAAAATTACTCAGCAATTTTTTGTCCCATAAAAATTTACGTTCTCCCCAACAATAATTGTAGGACATTTGAACTGATAATAATAATATAATTAACAATTGAGTGCTATAAAAAAGCCGCTATGCGAATGAAATATTGACCAATTATTTATTCAGTAATTGAATCATCACCAGCAGGTCCTTCCTGTTCCTAAGTGATATAACTTTAAGGTGTAACCTGCCTTGCAAGTTTCTACCGGATTACCAAGCCGGCAGATCCGCTGGGAGGAGCTCCATGATAATTTGCCAATTCGTAAATTCTCCCTAATAGTTACGATAATTTTCCCGCAATCTCGTATTTATATCAACGGGTTTTGAACGACCTATAAGTGTCCAGGAGTGCAGATCTCACATCCTAATACAGTAGAATCCTAATTTTTCAACCACCTTGATTATCTCCTTCCCCCTCCACTTTTTCTTCCATTTTGTTTAATTCGCTGAAGGGAATAGGAATAGGGCTTCGTGTAAGGACCTGTTGTGATCCCTAATACGAGCTCAATGGAGCAATTATTCAAATGGATCATTGCAGTTTTTACGTTTCAAGCTAAAAACATAACCTCGAACGAAAAAATAACGATAAACTGTGATCCGAACCGAAATTGTCTTGCAATAAATTCACGGTTATTTAGAAACGTAAATTAAAATTTGTTCATTATTTTTATTTTATTTTCGGACCATTAAAAAAAATATCGACGATGGAGCAAAAGTTATTACGTAAACAAGATTTTGATGCAATTGAACCACCTGTGTATTATGCAAAACGAAAACAAATGTGCTAATGAAAAAAATTACGAATATAAATTTACAAAAATTTACAAACACAAATTTACAAGAATTTACAATAATTCACAAATACAAATTTACAAAAATTCACAAAAATGCATAAATATAAATTTACAAAAATTCACCAATAAAAAGTAACAAAAATTGACAAAATTTCTTTGAATAATTTCGTAAAATAATCTGCAACGTTGTGACTATTTCACTTATATTTAAAGTTCACTCGATTGGTCGCTGGAAAAAGTCTTACAGGGAACGTTTTCATGTTTTTTTTTTTTTTTTGTACATCCTGACTCGAATGCAGATTCTTGTTTTTCGCCACAGTTTACCCCAATATTATAAAATCGGGTTTCCACTGTACTCATTACCAGAATATTACATCTTTCCGTAACGCCCTCTCCCGGTCGAGATTTCCGACATCTGGTGAATAAACATTCACCTTTTTTGGTTACCTCGGACTCGTAAACGACCGGCAATGAAAAACAGTAAAAAGTCGCTTTAATGGCGAAACGGATGCTGGAGGAACTTCGCTGGTGGGATAGATATGAGTTTTCCTGGGCCCTAATGCTTTACTTTCGCATCGATAATTATCCGGCTAATATCCATCCTCGCTTGTGCCCGGAGGAGCGAACTTTTTCGTAACGTGATTAAGGCGGAGCAGTGGCTGTTACCGACTGAGCATGCATCTCAGATACGGCGAATATAAAATCCATTTTATCCAGTAACTCATGGGGAGAGATCGCATCTTTTTATACAGATACCAACGGTTCGTTTCATTTGCATTGGGACCGAACGAGGTTCGTGGTGATACCGCTAAGTGGCGCATTCCTGAAGGAACGATCATTACGTAACGTAAAAAAAAAGATGGCGCGTAATCACCCGATGATCCTAGGAAATTTGCCTTTTTGATCCGGTGGAAATAGTCTGGTTTTTCTGGAAAATATCTTGAGAAGGAGCCTTCATTGTGATGAACATCTTTTTTTTTGTCTACGCAAAAATATTTCGTTTCCCCTCTTTCAAAAGAAACAGTGGACGTAGAAAAAAGATTTTTTGAAAGTAATTAAAATGAAATTTGCAAAATCTCGTAATAAAATTTTCTATGAACAATAATCAATTATTTAGTATTCAAAAGCCATCGTTGGACGATCTTTTAGAAATAATTATAGTTCTATTTTATATAATTTCAAAATTCTATTTCTTGTTAGCAATGATAAATTATTAAAAATTCTAAAGCAATCATTACCCAATATTTTTCCCAAATACTTTAATGATAGGGACGAAGTTTCACCCAGTTTACGATGATGACCCAAAAAGTGAATCGACCCATTTGGCACGAAACCTGAATGGATCGTGAAAGTTCTAATTAGCCGGAAGATGAAAAAAAAAGGATTACAATTTGTGTACAATTTGATTATTCGACCCCATTGGCAATCATAAGATGGATGATGGTTCAAGGAACATCTATCATCCGTCGTTTGTGCCCTACGATCTTGAGACTGAAACGCGAATTTGGAACAGCTTTCCTCAAGCGGAATCACAATCGATGCTAATTTCAAACGAGACGCGAGACCAAGAGATCCGTCGTCGGTTGCTTTGTCGTCCCGCCGCATCTTCGGCCTCATCTATGCCCGCTGCCAATTTCGAATTCTATTCTCGATAAACGTAGTTTCACGCTTCGATGGCAAGAATCTATTTTTCGCGTTCGGAGCTCACGCTCCGATGGCAAGAATCTATTTCACGTTCGGAGCTCACGGTTAATCCTCGGGAACGAGAGGCCTCTTTTTTTTCTCTTTCGGACGAATATAAACGGGCCGGTTGCACAATCGCACCGCGAAGTTGATCGAAGCGAGGGACAGGTGATCGTTGATGAATCTTCGATCAAAAGCCTAATGGGAAATCGATTGGATTTAATTGGACGAACCTAATTGATTGGTTCAACCAACATCTGTAATCAGCAATCCAAATTTTTTATCTTTGATCTTCCATCAAACTTTTTTTATGATTCTGGAATATTTGTTCGAATGAAATCAACCTAAGATTAAATACAATGATCAATCGTCTGGTTCCATACTAAAATTCATCCAGCAGTAACTCGTTCGAGACGAAAACCAATTTCATAAGTTTCTGATTAGATTCTGGCATCTAATTAAATACTTGGTCAAAGCTACGCTAGAAATATTTAATCAAATACCGAAAATCAAAAATGACATTCCAGAATTTCAGTAGAATTTATAAGCTATCCCAGGACTATCTGATTCTATGTGAACTTCAAAGCTATTCTAGAACTGATTCTGATTTCATTCCAGAATTAATTTCACAACAATCAAGCTGATTTCTAAACTTGATTCCAGAAGTATCTGACTTGATGACAGAACCAAATCCACTATCACCTGGTTTGATTCCAGAGCAAAGTCCGTAAGTATCTGATTTCCTTTCCCACCCAATTCCAGAACTGTCTAAATGGATTCCAGATTCAATTCCGGAATTTCATTTGGTTTTATTTCGGAACCAATTACAGAATATTTTCTCGTTTGTTTCCAGATCCAATTCCAGAACTATCCAATTTCATCAAAAACCTATCTGATTTGATCCAAATTAAATTCCAGAACTATCTGATTTTATTCCAGATTCAATTTCACAACTATGTACCTAAATTCCAGATGCGATGACCCAACTATTTGGTTTGATTGGAGAACCAGCTTGACAACTAACTGGTTTGATTTTGTCGCAAATTCCATAACTGTCCGAATCCATTCCAATGCCAAAAGAATCCACTTTGATTCCACAGCAAATTCCACGTCTATCCAATTCGATAGCAGACCCAATTCTAAAACTGACGGCTAAGATTTTGATTAAAAGGAATGACAGTTCCGGCTACGACATTGCCTGCCAGAATTTTCAGGACACCAGTACCAAGATCCCTTCATTCAGAATGTTATTGAGAGCACGATCGATAGAAGTATCACAGAGATAGGAAAAGTTGAAGGTGAACTTGCAAGCATGAACATTCTCCTAGTAGCAAACGTTCTCTTGCGACCTGTGCGTGTATCAGTGAAGTGGGAGTGACACCATTGGGAAATTTATCGTAATCTTTGATCTGACACGAACGACAGTTTGGGCACCACATCCAGGCTTCTCGTATCAGCGTTTTGTATCAGAACAGCAATGACAAACGCACATATATGTACGTGAAGGAATGATAGACGCAACGAGACTTATGTTCGCACAGGTACATCTGGCTTCTGCGGTCCAGGTGTGCCCTACCTAACTGTATCGGAGCCCTAACGTTACTTTATCTCTGGAACGCATTGTACGCCATTGTGTGATCATACGTATCAACTGGATACATTCTCTCCGAGCTCGACCTGGCTTGTGGCAGCTTCGACGTCACCTACATCAGAAGCAATAGAACCAGAGGTAGAAAGAAATGGAGGGGGGATCAACGATCACCCAAGACGGGTATCTCGTGTTTGCGAATATATACAGGGTGACCCCAACATTCCAGAAGACATATCGTCATCTCAATCAGACGAGCATCGGAACCAACCTCATTCATATTTCATAGTATCTTGGACCAACGTCTGGCTGAATCAAACTTATCTACATTTTACCATATTTCTGATCTACAAACAAAATGGATTATAGATTTTTTCTGATATGCTTCTAAAAGCAGATTCATATAGTAATATATTTTATGACTGGATTGCTTTTGGAAGAATTTCAGAATTTAAACATTTTTTTCAATCGAATTATTTACAGGGTATTGACGAACAAACCCAAACAAACCTAAAATTCTTTTTTATCAATTTATTTCCAGTTTATTGACGAACAAACCCAAACAAACCTAAAATCCTTTTTTATCGATTTATTTTCACGTTATCATCGTTTGCATAGTTGAAATACAATAGCGATATTTTTCTCACTCTTTAATTCCTCATTTTCAAACGAATAATGTTCAAATCAGAAAACCAAATCAGAAGTATCAGAACCAAATCTGAACAGTCGAACAAAACCAAATCAGAACAGTCTTTCTATCAATGAGCTAAAAAAGTTCATGAAATATGCAAGAAAATATTAAATTCCAGACTTCCAGCACTTCCATTTGGATGTCACATTTTACTCCACCCTATATATGTACACAAATAACATTTATCTAGATATTCTCTAGCTATACTTATGTAATGTTACTTATGAGGACATTTTGCTGTTTCGAGGACGGTCATTCGGGTTTTATCAGGATTTCAAATCGACAAATCCCTCGGCGTTTCTTTGAGACTAGCATTGTCAACCAACGTAAAAAGTAACGTGTAGCAGGAACAGCTGCCCTAAGGCTGTGGTGAACATGCTCAATTCCTTTCACGTATGGTAACTCTACAATTGAGTCTATATATGTATATATATATATTTCGATTCAAATAAACGTGCTCTTAGCTTTAGAGCGCGGGTCGATAAGCTTGGCTAGATAAGCAGGTAATGCCACCCCGTTGTAACACATGTTACGTGTTATGCTAGCACGGCGCGAATAAATTCCCCAATGGCGAATGATAGAAAAAGAAAGGTCGATGAAAAGCAAAGAATTCTTTTTCAGCGTACAAACGCGTTCTGAGATCACGCTCGGAGAAAAGAAAACCACATTCCTCATTAAACCAGACCTAGTACTGGATTGTGCAGTCTGTTTGCTAAAAGAGACTGCACAATGTACGCTACATTTTTGCTGGAAATCGTTGGAGGGTTGATTCGAAATCGAAGATCTAGCGGGAGGTCTCCATCAAGAGCTGCTTCGTGAAGGAAGCGTCACTACCGCAGATGATCACGGATGAACGTCTATTGGGTGAACGACACTTGGGAACAAAACTGACTTCGGTGAAAGAATGGTTTGGCGATTGGGACATTGATTTTCTAGAGGTAGATTGGTTTTTATGGCTTTCTGACGTTTATGTAATGAATTGGTGAAGAATTGGATTCGGAGATGAGGGGCTATTATTGATAGTGGATTAAACTGGACTACTTCTTAATGACTCTTTGAAAGCATCAAGGATTGCATCATCTAATACGTGTGCGCTTTTTTTCAATGCTTTCCATCAAATACTTTTTGAGTTTTGCCGTACACGCTTTTGGCAGACAGATCGTAAAAGTGGTTTTTAGGAAATCGCGGTTAGTTTCGCGATTGAAAAATTCTTACTATCTACCTATTCATCAGCTATGCCGGTTCTACAAATGACACGATGCGACTTTTATCACACAAACTGTGATTCTGTTTTTTCCACTGCTTTGGCAATTACATTTTGAATCCTACCGTACAGGGTCTTAACGAACAGACTGTATATTGAGACTGTTCTGAAAAACTGGAGATCCAATCCACAATCTCATCGGGGCTTCTTCGAAGGGAATACCGGATCAGAGATCTAGGCTCCAACAATAAAAAAAATGGCTGGGTGATACCAGGTGGAAGAAAGGTTCGTTATCACAAAAATCCTACATCGATCGGGCACTTTCCGCGAATCGGCGACCTGGATTCGCTCTTGCAATCTCTACAGGCCTGGATATCTCATGTTTGCTGTCTTTTGATAACGGAACAGCGATCGTGGCTGGTGATGAAACGTGATGGACTTGAAATAACTCAGGGATGCGGAGTTTCAACAAATCGCGGTTTTCAGGTGATTCCATTGAGGCACGTGAACCAGATATTGCAGTTTGGCACTGGAGAGAAACTTTTTCCCAGTTCCAGACGCGTTCTCTTTTCGGCTGCTTTCCTGGTCCGAATGTGCGCATATGTGAACATTGCACAATCGGTGTGCACGCGTGATAGCCTGGTGACTTTATGGTCTCGGGTATGGAGCGAAAGGTTCTGGGCGCCCGAGCAAACACGGAATATTGTGACACGGTCAGAACAACCACTCGGCACGTTCACGCACGCGGAACAAAACGACCTTTTCCAGTATACGAGCCGGAGTCACTTTGCGAAAGAGCGTACGTGCTCTCGTGTTTTCGGGGCGGTGATTTTCATGCATTCGAGCTTGGAGACCATTGTCCTCGTACTCGATGTTACGAAAGTACAAATGTCTTTTGTTTTTTTTTTTTGTTGTTGATTTTTTCCTCAGGGGTACCGTGCTGTTAGCGGTTTTATCCGGCTCCTTAAATTTCTCCCTCTTTAATTATTCCACCATATTTCTTTCCGGTTCCGCCATATTTCTTTCCCAATCCACCATATCTTCTTCCCTGTTCAATACCCCATCAGAACCTAACCCCCATTGCGGCCCGGACGACTTACGCTATACTATACTGCATTTGCCAAGGGTACGGGGAAACTATGACTTTTTGTTAAAGTATGTACATCAAGACCTAAGAAAAATACAGTTACTCGCTGATTGGTCGATGCGCCAGCCAGAGTACGACTAAGCGGTCACCGATCCAAGTATCAGCCTCTCCCGACGCTGCTTAACTTCACTGATCTTCCGAATACCACTTCGACTGTTATTTATATGGATATTGTTTCATACGAACTCAGCACTCTTTTGCCCCAATTTCCCCTATATCTTGTAACCAGAATCATCAGATGATTCGGAAGATTCCAAGGAATGTCATCGAACCAGCCACACGTGATACCCAATACTGCAAAGATCTATCAATATCCACTTTCCCCCTGTGTGTGTATACGTGTGCAATCAAGAGCTGCGTAACTGGATAAGTCACGTATTTGATCGAATACTGAGTTATCGGGTGCACCGGTTACGTTGATAGTCGAAGTGAAATGCCTGCCGGATGTGACCGTTGACGAGTGCAATCTTCGATTTCGAGCTGATAAACGTACAGGCCATCAATGAAAAGTGGATTCCCTGGAGGCTGATGCATCATCTAGTATTAATTAACCTTTCGTGAACTCGGGGCTACCTTGCCTAACGAATGTTGATGGAACACCGTTTAAATTGATGAAAATCTAGCGAGAGTTGACTTTCATCGATTTTACCTATGAAGACTCTTTCCTCTGAAGATTAAAGCGTTATACGCAGTTGCGAGGCGAAAAAACATAGTTTTTTCAAGAATTTTTTTGGAACAGAATTTTAATTGGGCAGAACGAAAAGTATTAGGCAGTATAATGGCATATTTTAGCTTTAAATTGGCTTTTTTCATTTTAAGAAATATTCATTAACATTGCTTCTGTAGGAAATTTCTAACTGTGTATAACCCCTTAATGTTCTTCAGGTCAATTGGCAGACTTTCAATGACAGAATGGATGTAAAAACTGCGCAACCTTCCATACCCAAAATATTCAAAATCCTAACGAGAAATCAACGAAAACTTGGATCGACCAAGTTTTCTGAACTCGCAATGGGAACCGCTGATGACATCAGGTGTCCTACCTGAGGGATCCGAATCGTGAGATATCGCGGAAGATAAGATGCAGCTTCTCGAGGGAAAACGTTGATGACACGAACTCCTGGAGTCCCAAGAGCGCTCAACATTACTTGGAGAAGATTTGAATAATCTTCCCTCGTGATTGACAATGTCATGATGATGGACCACTTTCTTGATGGTATCAATAGAAGCGGAAGTCTTTTGAAGCAGCTCGTTTGAACCATGTTACCACCAGGTATGGCCTGTAACGTTACGTTGTAAACTACAACTGTCTGTAAAAAGGATTCATGGCCTTACTTGATTCTATCCATTCGTGATGCTTTTTAATTACTGAAATCAATGAAAAAAATGAAACCTGTAAATAAGTGCACTGAAAAGTCAAATAGAATAATTGAATAATAAGTGATCGTTGTCATAAAATTTTATTATTTTTTTAACTTAATATACTTTTCTTGAAAATTATTTATTGTTTTTGAGTAATTTGATTTCCTATTGTGTTTTTTTTTTTTTGATAAAATATAATTTAGAAAAGATGAGAAAAACTCTTTTGAACTTTTCATTTGACTTTTAATTTTGCAAACAATGAACAAGCAAACCATGATTTACATTTCTTTTTACAATAAAGTATTCTAAAATCACCTTCAAAAGTTCAAACGTCTGCAATGTTTTTTTCACCCTGCACAAACAATTAATAAAATAGTATAATTTTCATTTTAGTTCATCATTTCAAAACCCATTTTTTACCATCCCCAATTCTTATGATGAAAAATCTAACTTATAAAAAAAAAAAATAACAAAATAACAAACCAATTTGTCCTCCGAATAAAATCTATTTCTATAACTCCTACCCACATTTCGCCAAGGTAACCTAGCTTCCGGGGATCAGTTTTGATCTTCCGTATACGTCATTCCAGGCACTAGTCTAGCTTCGAAAATGTTCAGTGAATGAAAAAAAGTTCCAAAAACGAATCAAGCAAGAATCTGAAAAAACTGTGATCTTCAAGGGCACGTTAGGAGTAACCTGTGGGTACTAGGCGTTCCTCATTTCTGGTAGCAGTAACCCCGAAGGCAGGATAGCTCCCGAGCACGCCCGGCGAGAGAATAATTCCCCGTGGCCGTTTCGAAGAGTCCAGCCGGTTTCTGCCGCCGCAAATTACGCGGTTCTCGTCCCTTTAACGAACGCATTTCATTCGCTCGGATTGATACGTTCCCGGGGGACTCTCGTCCCTCATGGATGATTGCGGTGTACGACCGACGGTTGATATTCCTTGGTCGTGATGCGGTTCCAACGAGAGGTAGAGGTAAACTCAGACAGGGAGGAAATGAGGTTTTAGCCTCCGGCAGTTTTGTCCGATCTGGTTGGGCCTTCAGATTTTCTATGCTAAGCCCATACGCAACGAAGAATTCCATCCTTGAGCCCTTCATTGAGTACCCTTCTCGTGCGAGGAAACCTGGAGACTGCGAAGCGATCGCCGCATCTTTCGATTGGAATCCTCGCTGTCTGACTCGCCAATAGAGCCGCCATACTTTCCTTCATGATTTCTTTCACCGCCGGGACCAGATCTTGGCCTTGGACCGATCAACGGGTCTCCTGGGGCTTGCGCCATCAACGGACCTCTTCCTTCCTGAATCACTCCTCACTCAACTCACCAGACACACTTCCACCAACTCACCCAACACCGTCCACTTTCCGTAACCCCTCCAGGAAAAACTTGTTCATCTGCTGGAAGTACTTCATGCTTTGTTTTATCGTGGTAACAAGTTTTGTGGTTATTGAGACAGATCCTGGTCTGATGTCAACCACGACGTCCCCTGGGGTCGATCTACCTTCACTCGAGATATGGGGTTACCTTCTAGTCACTTGAGTTTTCTGAATGAGGACTGGTACTTACCGGCATTTCACGTTGAAGAGAAACAATTGAAACTGGATGAGCGCGGGGGGGGGGGGCGTTGGTTTACTACGATTGAGGCAAACTCCAAATGAATGGATTGGTGATGTACCGAATGGTCGAAAATACGAAAAAGACTAGATTTCAGAATGGACAAAACAGGTTGGGAATAGGCTGACTGAATATTCATGATGAATATAATTTAATTTAATAAATCTTGAAAAAAACCCAAAAAAAAAAACAAATCAGGCATATATTTTCCAGAATTTTCGTTCCAAAAAACACTGAACCATTTTTGTTTTTATTTATTTCGAAATACTGATTAAGGGAATGACGAAGACGTTGGAAATTTTTGACGCGGAACCTCGATACGTCAGTAATGACAATTTTGGGATTTTGCGCGCTCCGCACGCGATTTCGGCCGCGAACTCTCGACTTTTCGGCCGAAGAATCGTGGCAGGACAATTGCCGAGCGCTGAGCGTGGCCGCGTGTGTCTTTATGTACGTGTGAATTCGTTACGAGCGCAGCGTGGAGAAAAGACGCGCGTAGTTTCGTCCCAACGAAAACACACACGTATATATACGCGTGTCAACCGATACTCACATACATATAAGTGGTATATGCTATCCGGGAAAACTATATAAGATATCGATATGAATCTAACGCCATTATTTAAGTTAAGAAAAAACCTTGTCCAAACACACCCATTGAATCTCTATAGTATATAAGAAGCTCACTCTACGACCTTCAAA